>BFEA01000181.1:181634-204255 GCA_003427395.1 Chara braunii
TGGTACAGCACGGCGAAGCGATGCCGTTTTTCTTTTTTTTACGGTGGTACGGCACGGCGAAGCGCTGCCGTTTTTTTTTTTTTTACGGTGGTACGGCACGGCGAAGCGCTGCCGTTTTTTTTACGAGGGTTCGGCACGACAATGGAATTGCGGCACGACGGTGGGATGTGTGGCACGGCAGTGGAGTTTTTTTTTACGGCGCTGAAAGGTTTTTGTTGTGGTGCGGCGTCTGCTTTTCTTGGTGAAGGTCTGCTAGCATTGGTATGTATGGCAGCAACAGCGTGACATGATGGCGGTTGACGGCATGCGACGGTACGAAATCTGAGCGCGACAGACAATTTTTTTTTTTTATGCGACACATGAGATAAATGTTTTGTAGTTGGGACTGCCCAACACTTGCGGCAGTGGGACTGGACCATCTGGGACTGCTTGAGACCAGTTGGGACTGACGTGGGACGCGGGCGGTCATTTGTTGCGGTCCCAACGCATACGGTTTTGAGATTCGGCACCGGTTTTTATTTTTTTGAGAAGTGTGGCGGAAACGGTTTTCGACTAAATACTCATTGGACGAAGTGTTTGACAGCACAGGACCACCTAGAACCACGTGTGACCATCTGGGACCGCTTGAGACCAATTGGGACTGACGTAGTACCGGACTGATTGTTTTTCTGGGACGCGTGCGGCTCACTGTTTTCAGCTTGGGTTACCGCAGATAAGGCGTGCAAGTGAGAGGTGGTTTGATCAGGATTTTCCTTGAGACTACAGCTTTCGGCGGCACACACGGCTTGTTGGTTGGCTTTCTTCAGTGAGCCAGGGTGCTTCTTCGGCGCCACTTCACTCAAGGTAAGTTGATCGACTAAGCTGCCGTTTTTTTTACGAGGGTTCTGCACGGCTATGAAATTGCGGCACGACGGTGGGACGTGCAGCGTGGCAGTGGAGTTTTTTTTTACGGCGCTGAAAGGTTTTTGTTGTGGTGCGGTGTCTGCTTTTCTTGGTGAAAGTCTGTTACCATTGGTATGTACGGCAGCAGCAGCGTGACATGGTTGCGGTTGACGGCATGCGACGGTACGAAATCTGAGCGCGACAGACGTTTTTTTTTTTAATGCAAAACATGAGATAAATATTTTGTAGTTCGGACTGCCCAACACTTGCGGCAGTGGGACTGGACCATCTGGGACCGCTTGAGACCAGTTGGGACTGACGTGGGACGTGGGCGGTCATTTGCGGCGGTCCCGACGCAGACGGTTTTGAGATTCGGCACCGATTTTTAGTTTTTTTTAGAAGTGTGGCGGAAACAGTTTTCGACTAAATAATCATTCGACGAAGTGTTTGATAGCATGGGACCACCTAAAACCACGTGGGACCATCTGGGACCGCTTGAGACCAATTGGGACTTACGTGGTACCAAACTGATTGTTTTTCTGGGACGCGTGCGGCTCGCCGTTTTCACGCTTGGGTTAAGTGAGAGGTGGTTTGATCAGGATTTTTCTTGAGACTACGGCTTTCGGCGGCAGACACGGCTTGTTGGTTGGCTTTCTTGAGTGAGCTAGGGCGCTTCTTCGGCGCCACTTCACTCAAGGCCAGTTGATCGACTCATGTTCCTTTTCGCACGTGTGTGAACCCACACTTTGTTTGGCCCTGTTTGTTTTGAATGTTCAAAAGAAAAGGTTGAGTGAAGCGTGTATGGTCATGCATGTGAAAAGTGGGATCTGACGGGAGTGTGGATTGCTGGATTTTCTGGACCTGCGGTTGTTTTTGTACGTGTAGGAAGATAGAAGGTTGCTTGCAAAGGAGATTGATCATGCCTATTTGAGGAAAGGAAAAATGATGATCTTTTGTTTTACTTCTCACTTGCCTGCACGTCAAGAAGGTTTCCTCGTTTTGAAAAATGTTAATTATGCATTGGAAGCACTGTAAAAACGAATTGGATTGAAAGAAAGCAGATAAGGTCAAATGGACTTAGTCCTTTTTCTCGAAGATTGACCCATTTTATCCCAAACGACCTTATCTACCTATATATGTCCAAATGTTTTTCGTTTGATCACCTCTATCTCTTTTTCGTCTAAAGTACCTTGAACTTACGGGAAAAAACAAGAATAGTTAAAACCTTCTTGCGGTGAACACATTCTCATCTTCAATGAAGCATCTGGGGCAAGGGTTCGTTGCTTTAGAGCCGACCCTGTTATCGACCCAGAGTGGACCGTTCTACGGGGGGGTACTTTGTCGATTCGGTGGAGACGGTCTGACTTCTGAAATCCGAGCATTGTGCTCGGGCGAGGAGGAGGAGTACCCCGGACCACTTCCTAGAGGGAGAGACATGCAACACTTCAAGCAATGCACATGATCAAGAATTATCTGCAAAGCAGCCTTTCATCGAAAAAATTAGAAATGTGTGAATACGGATATGTGGGCGTAGTCTCAAGTTGGCGGTGGGTTAGAATGAATAACTTTGGCAGCGCATCTCATCAAGTCGAAACTAAGGCAATGCGACTACCTTGTCGGATGCATCAATATTATTGTTGATAGGCGACTTATTGTTGGTGGTGGTTTGATTGTTTTGTGGAGTTTGACCTGAGATGGTCGGATTGTATTTCGATCTTATGTTATTAGATGTATCTAATGATGATTTGGATTCTATCTGTCATCATTTCAGATTGAATATATTTTCCTGTTGACTACGGTCGATTCCTTTTTTATATAATTATATGTGGTCGTTAAACTTTTGACTGGTGTCTAAAGGGACTAGGATATTATGGGTTTCACACTTGGTTGGAACTGTCCTAGTCGACCGGCGTACGCTTCGTTTCTTAGGAGATCAACGCTCTAATGGACGAACAACGTGCGGGTTCAATTGGCGTTTTAATCGCACGTTCCTGTACTACAGCGAGCGAGCAAACGCCCTCGGTCGACCCACCTTTGCAATTGCATTTAAAAGCTTTCGCACGTGGGTCGGTAGCTCGGTAGGGATATGTCCCTAAGGGTGGTGACAGCCCCTTAGGGAAGAAAGCTTATGCCCCACGAGTGGTTTCTTTGTGGATGGGTCTGCAAAGGGGTCCGATTTTGCCGCAGGGCATCAGACATTTGTCTCCGTGTGATAGTGCATATGACACGTATTGAAGCAAGGGGTGGTTGTCGAAATTAGCTCAACGTGGTACTCTCTTTTTCTAGAAATGTATATAATTATTTTCTTTCAAACCCGGAATTCCGCCAGAGGATCCAAATCAAATCGAACATTCCCTAATTCCGGTTCATCTGCAAATTCTTCAAAGGGGTGAAGTTTCACCACTTTACTGAAATTGCATTTCACCGCTATGTGAAGAGGGGTCATCAGTTGCATCGGAATATTCAAACAACGAATCCAAAATATTTTGGGTTTGCCCGTGCTTTTGAAAAACTTCATTTATGCTAAATCCATCCAAGGTAGAAAGGAGACGGCGTATGATTTACCATTTAATTTGATAGAAATTCCTCATTCTTGTCTCAACCAATCTGCGATCTCCTTCGTACTTGCTACGTAAGTAGCAAGGTTCTTTCCCTCATTTTAATAACAACCCCGTGTGGTATCTAGGTCCATGCCGCCACTGTCATACCAGGAATTTTCATTGACACGTACAAGTTATTTTTTAACGTTGTTCGATGAAATTTTGACATCTTGGTGGAACTGAATCGTAACTGCATGATTTCTGAGCCACTCTGTTTGGGCATCAGAGAAGTTTTCATCGAGGTCTAACCGAACAAAGTCATCGTTCAATTCAGTAGTCCCGATGCATAGACCTGATGGAAGCAGTCCATCATGATAGCAGACATTTAATAGTTCCTTGGGTATGCTTTTTCTTCTGCATTATAAATTCGTTTTGCCCGCGAAGCCTGGTTAGTTTCCTCGGAGGCGTACATATTGGGAAGATTCGATTCCATTTCGAAGTGCAGTAAGGCGAGACTTCACAATTTAGCCAAGACTTAACAAAACTAAACGAACACGGAGAGAGCGAATAAGGAAATCATTCTCATTTACCGTACCTAGTAGTATAAATAAGCCTCAATAAATTTGAAACAACAATCAGGATTCCAACATCACAAGTCGGGCGACTTGGTTTACCCACAAGTAGTCCACTCTTATTGTGGTTTGACTGCTTTGCCCTCTACCATGATTGCTTGTTTACTGCGGTTAAAGGCTGCGGAGGACTAGGTGTAACTCCGAGTCTCTCTGGGAAAGTCTTCCGCCCCGTTTAAGTCTGAACGGTTGCTCACCTGGGAAGGGTGGCAGCGAAACTCTCCTAACCGCCATGGACTGGCTGTGGTGGGCGGGATACGTCCTAATTACCTGGAAGTTGACAGGTAATCACCATAAAATAGTGACGACAATTGTTCTGAGTGGAGCGTCAGCGCCGCCGAAAAACAGCGCTCGGAGCCCCCTGATTTCCCACTTTCCTTTTTATTCCTTTTGGCATAAGTACTGAACTTAGAAGGCAATACCAGGACACTCGGTTCTTAGATAAGCCACAGGAGGCTGACGGAATTTTTCAGTTGTGTGGAGGGCATTTTGGGGAAAGAGTTAGGAGTGTCAGAGGGGGCGGTTGCCCAACAAGTCGGTTGTTAGGCCTGCACCAACAAATAGCTTAGTTTAGTCAGTTCGATAAGTTATACTGAGAAGAGCATAGGGCCCGAGATAAGGCTGGTTTACAGCAACTGTTGCCATAACAACAAACAGTCAGCAGTGGCCTAGAGTTGATGAACTGGAGTTGGATCAAGTCTGGTGCCATGGTTAACCCCCAGGTTGTTTGTTGAGGATTCTAGGCCTCAAAGTTATTTTCTTTTCTTTGCTTTGAATAAAGGATCCTCTGTTTTTTTTCGAAAAAAAAAGTTACTAGGAATGCAGATTCCAACCAGCCGTTTTTGGGCCCGTTTTTCGGACCGCTGGTAGGTCTGTTACTGCTAGTGTGTAGTTGGAAATTAGTAGTACGATAGACAGGCAGGGGATAGCAGTTCATCAAACAATGAAAACTTAGGTCATCGCCACACCACTAGCGAATCTCGAAAAAATTTGAGGGCTGACAGAACTCTTCGAGAGGGCAGTTTTCGAGAGAAAAATATCCTTCGCCACATAGCACACTCGATATTTTTCCTCTCGAACGTAGATGCTCTCGACGGCCCGATTCGGTAGTGTTGTGTGGCGGAGCCAACTCTCTAATTGGAAGCGTGTCTGCTACCTTCCGCCTCTCGAAGAAGGCGCGTTTTCGAGAGTTGCTGTAGAGATTGCGGTGTTCTCTTTGGGCGCACTACCGTCCGGACGATGTCACAACCATCAAAAAAATGGCCTGGGAACTCTCGAAATGGACCACGAACTCCAGCGTCGACGGACGGTATCAAGAAAACCCCGAAGTTGCAGGCTGGGCTCAAACATTGTTTTGAGAAGGCCCTCGAAACCGGCGTTCTGACAACTCTCGAAGAGATCCGAGGTTTTTTTTTTCGGGAGGCTGTGTGGCGGTGCCCAACTCTCGTATTTTCGATATTGGACAGTGGCATGGCGAGGTAATTAGTAGTAAGAAATTGGTAGGGGATAGTAGTTCATCAAACAATGAAAACTTAAAATAAGAAATTGTTGTTATATATATATATATATATTATATATATATATTTTTGGGAGTTGTGATGAGAAAAAAAATAAAAACTTTGCAGCCAGGAGGCTGCGCTTGTGTGGGTTTCATTTTCATCGTTTCATTTCTTTCTATTTTCGGTAAGGTCGTGCAGTACAACTTCGCTAGAACGAGTTCGTTTGGGGTCTCCAATAGCAGAAAATAAGGTCCGGTCGCAGTCCTCCCTAAGACCGGTCGTACAGAAGGTTAGTTTGTCAAGGTTGTTGCAATTTAGTCTAGGGTGTCGTCCATTGTTTCCCTTTTGAGGGATAGAGTTTTTTCCCGTTGCAAACTTGGGGCGGGCGATATGGGTGTGGGCAGGCGATTTGGGTCTGGGCCGTTTCGGCTTTCCATTCTTTTCTTTTCTACTGCATCTTCCCATAAATACAGTATCGAAGCATTCTGCTGTTTACTACGCCCAAGTAATGAAATCTAGAACGGAATGCCCTGCCTCGTTGGCAGGGCTTACTAAAAAAAAGAAAAGAAAAGAAAAAACGTACGTATTAACTTTCGAAAAAAAAAGAAGAAAAAGCGTACTTACCTTTGCCACGAGAGTTGTGGAGATCGAGGGCCTTGCTCCACTACTGACCAAATATGCAAAACGAGCATGAATCTTATGGTAGAACATGGGTAGATACACTACTAGTAGTTTAGAGCTTGAAATGGCATTTTTCCTGGTCGCGTGAGGGGTGGTACAACCCTCAGTAGCTTGCTATTCATTTTTCAGTTTTTTTTTTTTTTTTTTTTTTTCCCTCCTGCATTAGAAAAATATGGGTTCAATCCAGCGTCCTAGCTCAATTGATTAGGCACGCAAGTGGCATTCAGGAGGTTGTGGGTTCAATCCCCACAGCCTCCTGTGGCACTTTTGGTGCCATCCAACTGTCCAGTTGATGTGGAGGCACGCAAGTGGCATTCAGGAGGTTGTGGGTTCAATCCCCACAGCCTCCTGTGGCACTTTTGGTGCCATCCAACTGTCCAGTTGATGTGGCTCAGTGGTTAGAGCACCGGTTGGAAATGCGCATTGTGGTATGAGGTTGTGGGTTCGAAACTCAATTGCAACCTTGCGCATGGACACCGGCAGGGCGTTAGATTGACGCACAGTTGGACACACTCCCTTGGGCTGACACATGGTACTATTGTAGACTCCTGGCTGCGCACCACCCAAGGGTTGTTCATGGTGTTGTTTGTTGGTTCTGGGTTTCATATGGGTCGCTTGGGGGTGTTGGTCTTGGGTGTTCTGTTGATCTCCCCAGTCCTGCATATCACACGTTCGTGCCATTTCCACTAGCTGTTCACATGGTAGAGTCATACGATTACATATTTCAAGGTCACGGGTTTGAGCTTGGTTCGGATCTTGGGGGGGTCCTTGTCCAGCTTACCCCGTTCTCTCTTCGATATACACACATGATGTTGCCTATAGATCTCAATACATTGATTCACAGAGCACATACAACCTTCGGGCATGCATAGCTTGCGAATTATACATGGCCTTCGGGCTACATACACAAGTTCCACACATAGTGTTGTCTGTATATCTTCATACATAGATACATGAAGCATACACAACCTTCGGGTATACACATACATTGCGAACTACACAACTATCAGACTAGGGGGATCTAGTCACTGGGTGGGGTCTAGTATCGGCGGTAGGGATAAGTATGGGTCACCAGTGTTCCTAGTGATATTCAGTAGAACTGTCTAGTGGCTATACATAAGGTTTAGACCCTGGGGTAAGGGTAGAGGTATAAGTCGCTCAGGCCAGTCCTTGTTCCGCCTGGCCATTGGTAAGCTAGGGAAAGGACGGTAAGATGACTTCAATGGGTGCTACCCTGTCTGAGACCTACGGCCCAGAGTCTCTTGGGGCCTGTAGTAGACTGTCTGGGCCTAGGGTCCGAAGTTCCCATTCGACAAGGTTCGTCCGATTCCGCTTCCACCAGGGTTGGGCAACCTATCAGCCCTGGTGCCTATCACTGTTGTTCGGTCCAAGTTACCTGTCCATTGGTAGGGTAATGGTCCTGAGTGCTGGTCACACTGAGGTAGGATAGTGGGATAGGGGGTGCGCAAGGAGTATTGATGTGTGGATGGGATGGGAGGTGGTCTCATATTCCAGGACACCCACGGCCTACTGCTCCAGGTGATCACTGTGTACTCAATGATTGGTCTCTACAACACCATGGACTTTAACAAAAAAAAAAAAAAAAAAAAAAAAGATAGTGAGTTGGATCCTCCCAGTCGGTATCAGTAAGGTCTTCAACCAACAGGCGTGTGAGTGCGCGTGTGAGTGGGTTGCATGTGATGTGTGGGAGACTGTTGGCTTTGGACACTACCATCCAGAAGCCTGCCCATCCCCCACTTCATAAGACCTTTGTCAAGCTTACTGTCTAGAACGTAAAGCATGCTACCCGAATGGCTGCGTCCCTGCGTTTGACGCGATATAACAGTAAAATAATAATAATAATTTTCAATTGCCAGAGAGTCTGGCTCGTGTCCTTTCTAATTTTCAACCCATGTGTTTTTTTTGTTTTTTTTTTCAAAACAAAGCATTGAATTATATTCCCCAAAACATCAATAAAGACGAGGTCGGGGATCCTCACAATTCAACCCGAAGTTATGCTGGCAGCCTCAGCCAGTTTCGCTTACCAAATAACTCCTCAACTAGACCACAACGTCAGTCTGAAAGTCCTATCTCCTATGCAACAATATATTCCTACTCCAATTCAACTTATTCAACTAATCCTACTCAGTATCCTACCACAGTTAAGCTGCCTACGCAGACCTCCCACATCGGTCTGTCCCCGGGCTACCACGACCGGGAGGAATGCTACTCACATTCCTTTACGTCCCCCCCCCGACACTCTCCTTCCCACCTATTACCCTTTGCAGTCTACTGCGATTGCCGACAGGAACCGAGTACCCTGGTTCGTCCTACTTTAACCTCCTACCCTTATAACACCTGTGTACTCAATTTTGTGTGCCCAACCATTCTGATAGGACCAGTCTCCCCCCTGCAGACACAAATGCAAAGCACGCTCCTTTTGCCCAAGTCTTTTAAAACCAGTTCAACCGTTTTTGTCCCCCCTTCCGTTTCCTGGTGCGTCGCCAGTCTGCTCTAATTTCTTTGGCTAAGAGATGCTTGAAAAACCCATAGGCATATTTATCTGTCCACTCCCCTTTCTCAAACCTTTTCACATTCCTGTCTTTCCAAACAAGCCACATCATTACCGCTCTTGTAACCTGCACCATGTACCCCCAACCCTCTTTGCCTGCATAACCTTCTGGCAGCGCCCCTAAGAGGACCCACCTCTCGTCGCAGAATTTATTTCTGTCTGTGATCTCTTTCCAATTGAAGAGCCACCATTTCCACCATCTCTGCAATTTAGGGCAGTCCCACCATAGATGCTTTACTTCTTCATAAATCCACTCACACCTCACACATTTTGCATCGATATTGTTCATCCCCCTGTTTTTTAGCCACACTGCAGTTGGTACCACCAAGTGAGACTGCAGCCACAGGAGGGAGGCTAGCTTTTGAGATGGTATTCTCTTAAGCTGGTCCCAGAGCCTTTTAAGCTCATCCTCCTTTGGTGGTGGGACATTATGGACTGTTCTTTCCCATCTGTCTGTCAATTTTTTTTTCAGGGTCTTTCCCAATTTTTCTAGCGCAACTATATTCTGACTTCCTCCTGTCCACCCCCAAACTTCTGAATCTATCCTTAGTTTCTGATACAATCTACCTCCCCCTACAATCATAGGTACCTGATCCTTCTCTTCCTCCATTCTTACTTTGCATTATGCCAAGCCGCCAAACCCATATCTCTCCACCGTACTGAAAGAGATAAGCTTTGAGGACTCCTGACTTTCCTTCTCAATGCTGGAATGGGCTGAATAACGTAGGACTGGAATGTATGCGCCTCAATTGCTTGACGCGAGGATCCCTCCAGAATGTTGGAATGGGCTGAATAACGTAGGGCTAGAATGTGTGCGCCTCAATTTATTTGTCACAAATGAGGTATCAGTTCTGTCCCAAATCGCGGTAGATCCAGGGATACCGGCTAACTTTTTGACAGACTTGGACAGATTGTTACCGAGATCACGCAATTTAACGTCTCAGTATTTTGTAAATACCCTTTGAGGCAGTTGGGACGAAACCAGGCTGTTGAAGACCGATAGTGTGGGAGACAACCATCAGGCGAGCGCGTCAGCTCCGATAGTGGTCTAGAAATGAGCAAGTGTCGCCTCGTTACTTGAAATGTGCAGAGGTTGGGAGATACGGGAGGTAGAAGTAAGGGAACTAGGATTAAGTCATGGGTACATGCGATGAAGGCGGGTATCCTGTTCATACAGGAAACGAAACTCCCGAAAAGGAAGTTGACAGAGCTTAAAGATTGGTGGACTGACGCACAGTTATGGTCACCGGCAAGAGGAAGGAAAGACGGTGTTGCCATCTTAGTTCACAGTAGAATCGATACACAACTTATCGATTTTGATTCTGACTTATGGGGAAGATGGTGTTGGATTAAGTTGGGGATAGGAGAGGAGGACTGGACATTGGTCTTTGTGTACGCTCCTAATGACCCGCAAGAAAGGCTAGTTTTCTACGAAACTTTGCCATTGGTACTGCCAAAGACAGATAAGTTGGTCGTTGCAGGGGATTGGAATCAGGTAATCGCCCCGGGAATCGATTCAAAGAACGATGACACGCCGAAAAAAAATTGTAGCTACTTGATTAGATGGATGGAGGCTTGGGGATTAAAGGACATTTTTCGAATCAGAAATCCGAACAGCGATGGGTTCACTTGGTTTGGCAATCCGGTTACGGCCCCGTTTACAAAGAGAAGATTTAACTTTCTTTTGGTTCAGAAGAAGCAAGTAGGCTAACAGTCAAGGTAGACGAACAGAAAGGTCTGTTCTCAGATCATAAGCTAGTGATTTTGGATATAGCAATGGGGCAAAAAGTGGAGCGAGGCCCAGGGCTGTTCAGGTTAAACGCTTCAAACTTGGAGGATGAAGGTTGAAAGATGTGGGTAGAGGAGTTTTGGACCTCCTGGAAAAGTGCTCGAGTCCACTTTGACTCAACAACAGAATGGATAGATGGGGGCCTTCAGATAATCTCCCACAAATTCGATATTTTCTCCGAAATTTGTGTGTTTCAGAAGAACAGCGAGGAGAGAGCTTTCTGGAAGAGAGTAGAAGAGGCGGAAAGGAACATGGGCAGCCATCCAGTCTTAGAGGCAGTCTGGGCAGAAGAAATGGCGGAAAGAGTAAAAGCATGAGAACAATATCAAGATAATAAGGAAAGGAGATGGAGACAGATCCTAGAAGTGAAGGGGATTATAACTTCAGACAAAATTACCAAGTAGTCCTTCAAGAAACTCCTCCCTCACAGAAAACAGGTAATAATGTCAGAATTGGTACACCCGCTGCTTCCATACATGCCACGAGCAAACTCACTGGACTCAATGTGTGACTTATTTTCAAGACATCCTAACCACCAAACGTTCAGACGAGACTATAGACACAGACATATCTATGCAACCAAATCTCTGGAGCAACCTGCAGGCTATCCTCGCGCCGCATCAAAGACAGAGTTTGGACAGCCCAATCACATATGAGGAGCTACAACAGACTGTTAAAGCAATTGTCAAAGGTAAAGCACCCGGGGATGATGGTCACCTGGTGGAATTTTACGCAACATGTTGGACCACCTTGGAAGATGATTTGGTACAAATGTACAACGAAATTTTAGTGAGAGGTAAGCTAGGCCTGACAATGACTAGAGGTATTATTACCTTGATGTTCAAGAAAGGAGATAAGTCGTTGGTTAAAAACTGGCGACCTATATCCCTTTTAAATGTCAACTACAAGATCCTGGCTAAGCCGTTGGCCAGCAGGTTAGCGGTAGTCCTTCCATATTTGGTAGGTAAGGAACAAGGTGCATTTGTGAGAGGGAGGTCTATCTTTGAGAACATTTTGACTGCAATTCAAGTACTGGAGGAGGTGGCGGCAGAGGACAGAGAAGTGGCAGTCCTACTATTAAACCTAGAGAAAGCGTACGATAGAGTAAATTGGGCATTCATGATGACTACACTAAAACAGATGGGATTCGGAGAGTACTTCTGCAGGTGGATCGAAGTCCTTTATACATACTCTACCGCTGCGGTAATGTCCTATCCCGCCGCTACTCTTCGTGCTGCAAATGGAGGTCTTGATCAATAGTATCAAAAGAAACACGACAATCAAAGGTTTGAAGATGTCGCCAGAAAAAGAATGCCGAGTCAAAGCTCTGGCAGACGACCTCTTTGCGGTCTGCGAAAACAGGAAAGATTCCCTGGAAGCGCTCAAGAGATGCCTGACCATCTATGCAGAGTTCTCTGAAGCTGCAGTGAACTGGAAAAAATCTACCTTTTTCCTCCCAGCATCAAAACAACTTCAGGTAAACTGGGGAATGAACAGAGTAGCAGCAGGCAAAGCTGAACGCTTTTTAATGGTAATGATCGCATTAGAGGACTGCTCATCATCTCAAGGTATAGTCCTACAGGAAAAGGTGAAAAACAGGATCAAGGAGTGGGGAGAAGCTAGACATCTGTCCTTGATTGGCAGAGCTCTAGCTATCAATATCTCGGCCTTAGCTCTACTGTGGTTTGTGGCCAGAACAAGGAACATCCCCTCAGAGATGCTGAAGGAGATCAAACGTGCAGCAAGAGTCTTCCTATAGAAGCCATATGCAAAACCAGGTGAGGGATGCTTGGCAAAGGTAGCATGTGAGGTACTGTCTTCCAAGGGGAAAGGGGGGGCTGGGTCTTACAGACCCACGGACACAGAACCAGATTCTTCTATGCCAGTGGATCTCTAGAGTAACTGAAACGGACCAGGACGCGGATTGGGTCCTTCTTCTTGCAGAAGGAATCCTAATGAGAGAATGGGGACTGGACCGAAGAGAGGACGTCTGGAACGTGATTATGATGGAAGCCTTCTCGGGGAAAAAGATTAAATCTCGATTGTGGAGGGAGATCCTACAAGCGTGGAAATCACTGAAGCCAAATCTCAGAACGCCGCCAAACTCCAAACAGCAAATCCTAACACAACACCTCTTTGACAATCCGAAAGTCAGAGGACAGGAAGGAGCTCCCCTCAAGGCAAAGAAAGGGCAAGGACATTTTGGGTACAAATGGGTCCAGAGAGGGGTTGCAACAGTACGAGATATATGGGACGAAGAAACCAATCAATGGCAGAGCGCAGCAGATCTGAAGAGAAAGTTGGGACAGTTACCAGACCAGGAAGATAGACTTCGGTCTATAAAAGAAGCTATGCCGTAGGAATGGAAGCTTCTTTTGGGCCCTAGTGGGCTTAACCCACCAAGCACCTGGTTTCATGCGGAAGATCCGGAAAACCAGGAAAACCAACGCTTCTATAGGTTGGAAAAATAGGACAAAGTGCGGCAAGGAAAGTGCATAATGCAGGTCTTCGAGAAGGAAAGTCAGGAGTCCTCAAAGCTTATCTCCTTCAGTAAGGTGGAGAGATTTTCAACCCATGTGTGACCGGGCGGGGTATGATTTCAGCAAACATGGGAAAAAAAATTCAGCAGATTTTGCTATACTGCCACCGCTGTGTGAGTACGCCCTAATTTAGCAAATTAAACTGAACTGACAGCATTGCCTAACCTATCGTTGTACCATTCATTGGCCTACCCTGGCCTGACAACTAAGCTGTCACCACTTTTCTCGATTTATGCGTGTCATCCTTGTGCAGGGGCCATGCTAATCTTCCCTGTATCCCTCGGCTCGACGACGGGAGGACGGAACTCTCGGTAAACCCGAGGTGACGTCAACCCTAATCGCGTGCTCGTCTTGACGGCGAGTCAAGCGACCGCCGAGACTGGCTGCAAGCAGGGCAAAAAATTAGCGCTGCTCCCAACCGAGAGCGCAAGTTCGGAGCGCTCCTGCGCCAGCCCCTCGCGCCCCCTTTTTTTTTTTTTCTTTTTTTCACAGGGCCAAAAACCCGATGGTGTTCACACAGTCACACGTAATATGTTAGAAGGTCTAGAAGGTCGTGTCTGCATACTCGGGCGTGCAACCTTTTGTTGGGCGAGCGCCATGGTGCGCCCGCCTTTGACGTGAAGTTCGTGAGGACGTGAGTAAGGGAGACTAGGTAGTACGAAGAGGCTAATTATGTGGAGAAGAAGTCGTAGCGAGGGTCTTGCCGAGTACAGAGGGATGGCAGACCAAGGAAATGTTGCAGACCCAGACAACGAGAGAGTGGCCGCTCCTCCAGCAAGGACGGAGCTCCCGATGTCAGAGAAAGACCGTATGAAACTGTTAATTGCTAAATGCTATGAAGACGGGATTATTCCAGAGAAATTCTGCCACGGGGAATGGATTGTGGAAGGGGGAGTTCGCCTGTTCAAGGTAAACCCTAGGTTGGACACCTTGGTCACCGCCTGGTTAAAGGAAAGAACTGTTACCGTAATTTTCCAAGGAGAGGCTAGGGACTTGCCGCTTCGGATTAAAGAAGACTTGATAAGGGCATATGAGAACGGCTGGTATAGAGAGAGGGTGTTTGACCATTCAATCAAGAGGGGAAGGATTCACGGCGAAGGTCCAAATGTCCTTTCATACGTAGCGAAGGCAAGTGAAGTGGCGAGGTGGATGATTGTTAAAGGAGAAGATAAGGTAGTAATTCGAGGGATTGAGTATGCCATGGTTTTCAAACCATGGATGACGAAAGCGGAGTTGGAAGAGAGGCGAAGAGCAGAGGATGCAACCAAGTTTTGGGTGATGGCCTTGAGAGTGCCGCTCCGAGTGATGTTTCATGTGGAAAGTATGGTGGAATCCTAGATGGGGAGGATTGTAAACTCTCTCCCTCCAGAACCGGACAAGTCAAGACCCAAGCTCATGAATTTGAAATTCGAGTTGGTCCGTGAGGCAGAAGACAGATTCGAGGAAGAACTTCCCATCAAGTTGGATGATGGCGAAATTTATTATATTAAATTCGCCTGCAAGAACACTCCGTGGTGTGATACATGTTGTTGGTATTTTCACACAGCGACGGAGGGTTGTCCAAGGATGGGAGAAAGGCAGCCGGAGCAGCAAGCAGAACCAAAGGGGAGAAGAGGTAATGATACAAGAAGGCGTGGAGGAGAATTGAATGATGAATGGAACAGGAACTTCCGGGAGGCAGCTAGGGATGTGCAACCAAGGAGAGCAACGTCCTCAGATGTAGGTTCATCATCACATGAAATTCGTCGGACCGGTGGAATGCAACCTTCGCCTACAGCAGGGCCAGCCAATTACATTCAGGGGGGCACTTCCAACATCCAACAGAACAGTTTGGTTATCCCGCCTCAAGGGCGTCAATTTCAATTGCATCAATCACATCTGCAGGGGGCCTGGTTTCAGCATCAACAGGATCCGTATTCAATGACCGGTTTCCAACATCCGGAGGCTTATCAGATGCAAGCCTTACTCCAGCTGTTGCAGCAAGATCCAAGACTCAGTTCTGTGCTGCCGATGGGAGGAGGACCTCCCCCGATGTCCATGCATCCTCTGTCGACGAATCTTTTTGGTGGAGGCCAAGGTGCAAGGGCTCCAGCTGGTTCGTATAGCGGCACTCATAATGTGTATCCGAGCGGCCAAGTTTCGGGAATTCAGAAATCCTTCGCCCCCTACCAGAGGCAAACTATTGCCCAGGAGGACAAAAGGTGTACCAAGAGGGAGGGCCCAGGAGTGGAATTGACGGAGTGAAGGAGATCCATCAAGTTCCATCAGGTGGAGAGCAGGGTTTCTTGGGGGGGTTTCAAGGTGCGAGCAGCAGCGGTGCATACCGGGCGTCACCAAGATATATTCCGGAGGGAGTAGACACTCATCAAGGAGGAACAGAGGGATATGAAGAACGATGGATAATGCCTCTTGTCTGCACTATGCAAGCACAGGAGATTCACATCATTGGCACGGTCAATAAAGAAGGAAAAATGGTGCTTCCAGCTCGGCAGACTGAAGGATTGGCAACCTTGGAAGTGATCATTCGCAGTGTAAGGGAACTCTTTGCCGACCGTTTCAATTTTTGAGTCTGCCCAGATGGACTGATGCCAAAACTCGACGTGGAGCTCACGGGAGGTAAAAGGATTCGTTACTCTATTCCACTCATCGATGCTCGCTTCGAGTCCGACCAATGGATTAACATCAGTAGGGTAGGGTTGACAAGTACTCCAATTAGCGCGTTTGCTGATCCCTCCCCTATTCTGTCGTCTCAGATTGTAGTGGATCCTGGTATTCCGGCTTTGGCTTTTGAGAATTTGAAGAATAAGATGCCTTCCTGGCAAAATTTTTCCTTGGAGTTGTTCGCAAAGAATCTGAGCAAACCATGGTCAGATGGCCCGAATGTCCCCAGCCAAATGGTAATTTCCCCAAACTGCATCCAACCAACAGGCGGTCCATCAGGGGCGAATGAATAAGTTGAAAATAGCGACATGGAATGTGCAGGGTCTGGGGGATGCGGGCGGAAGAGAGAAGGGTAAGAGGCTAAAATCGTGGATCCATGAGAAACACATTGACGTGGCTCTCTTGCAAGAGACGAAGCTGTCGGAGGGTAAGTTAAATAGCATGAGAGAGTGGTGGGATGACCCACAACTGTGGTCACCCGCTCGGGGATCAAGAGGAGGAGTGGCTATTCTTTTCCACAAAAGAATTGATGCCAGTTTGGTGGATTATGACTCGGACCTGTGGGGTAGATGGTGCTGGGTAAAGGTGTCAATAGAGGGCCAGGAATGGTGCTTTGCTTCAATTTACGCCCCGAATGAACAAAAGGAACGTCGTGAGATTGGAACGTGGTCTTGGAACCAAAGATTGACGCTGAATCGGATTGTGGTATTCACTCGGATCAGATGGCGCTCTTCCGGTGGATGGAAGCATGGTCATTAGAGGATGTTTTCAGAACGATGAACCCAGTGTCCCCGGGTTATACCTGGTTCGGGACGGCAAGTCCTGCAGCAGGAGTGAAAAGGCGCCTGGATTACTTCTTGGTCTCTGATCACCTGGCGAAGGCAGTTTTGTCCTCTCATGAGGAAACCGAGTCCCTATCTGATCACAAACCGGTGTTCATTGTAGTTCGCACATCAGAGGATTTGGCACGAGGTCCTGGATGCTTCAGACTCAACAAGTTGGTGTTAGAGGAGGAAGGAATAAAAGAATGGACGGAACTCTTCTTGGAGCAATGGAAGCAAGCAACGGAACTGTTCGATTCTAAGGCAGATTGGATGGACGCAGGTCTTCGCATCATTTCCCAGAGACTGGACACCTACTCAAGAATAGCAACGTATCTTAGAAACACTAAGGAAATGGATTGCAAGAAGAGGGTGGAGGAGGCAGAGAGAAGAATGGGCGAACATCCAATTTCGGATCATGTTTAGGCGGAGGAGAGGCAGGCAAGGCTTAAAGAATGGGATGACAACCAGGTGGACAAACAAAAGAGGTGAGAACGAATTTTGCAGGAGAAGGGTATTGTATCGGGAGATAGAATGTCGAAGGATACATTTAAGAATCTGCTGCTAGCAAGTAGGAGGGTCCAAGTAGGAGAACTGAAACATCCCTTGCGACCGGGAGCACCAATAGCAAGATCAAACGAGGATATTTGCGAGTACGCGGCAGCGTATTACAACAATATTTTTACTTCAAGGTGCCCACATCAGAACTTCGAGACAGATCTGTCATTGGAATCCCCATTCTGGGACCAGATTCCTAGTAGACTGTCACAGACAGTCATTCTAGATTTGGAGAAACCCGTGTCCACAGAGGAACTCACACAGACAATGAAACTGCTGGCTAGGGGCAAAGCCCCGGGGGATGATGGTCTTCCCATCGAATTCTTTGAAACCCATTGGGATATGCTAGTAGGAGATTTGGTGGAATTGTTTAATAATATCAGGGAAGGGGGGAAATTGGGCCGCACTATATCTAGAGGAATTATCACCCTGTTGTACAAGAAAGGCGATAGAGATGAGGTGCGGAACTATAGGCCTATCTCGCTGCTGAACGTTAGCTATAAGTTACTAGCGAAAACGTTAGCAGTTAGATTAGATAAATATCTTCCGAGTTTGGTAGGAGAGGAACAGGGGGCATTTGTTAAGGGTCGCTCAATCTTTGAAAATGTAGTGACAACTATTGAAGCACTTGAACTCATTGACAGGGACAACAACGATTTCTTAGTTTTAATGCTTGACCTGGAAAAAGCGTACGACAGGGTGAATTGGGCGTTTGTGATGACCACGCTGAAAGTGATGGGTTTTGAAGTAAGTTTCTGTCGTTGGGTGGTGGCTCTGTACGATAGTGCGACAGCGGCGGTTTGTGTAAATGGTTTCCTCTCAGGGGAGTTCTCCCTTTCGAGATCTTTACGGCAGGGGTGCCCTTTGGCCCCGCTACTCTTCGTGATTCAATTGGAGGTTTTGCTCAGTAACTTGAGAACTAACGCTTCATACAGAGGTTTGAGTCTTCCGAATGGAAAGGAGTGTAAGATCAAAGCGCTTGCAGATGATTTGTTTGCTGTCTCAACGAACATAGGGGACTCCCTGAAATCGTTGAAAGACTGCCTACTAATATATGCAGAACTTTCAGAAGCAGTTGTAAACTGGTCCAAATTCCTCTTTTTCCTCCCAGAGCAATTCAACAGTGCGGTGGAATGGGGAATGGAGCGGGTACCCGCTGGCAACGCAGAAAGATTTTTTGGGGTTCAGGTTGCCCTGGGGGATTGCTCTAAGGCACAAAATATAATCCTGACCCAGAAACTGACTAACAGAATCCATAGTTGGGGAAAGGCTAAACATCTGTCTTTAATGGGTAGAGCTCTGGCTCTGAAAACATCTGTGTTTGCCCTGCTAGGATATGTAGGGACTGTCAGGAAACTCTCGAGTACGTTGTTGAAGGCAATCAAGGATGTTTCTCGTCGTTTCTTGTGGAAACCCGACAACCAAGATAACCAAGGATATCTGCCAAAAGTGGCATGGGAAGTGGTCTGTAGACCTCAGGAGGAAGGGGGACTAGGGCTGTTGGACCCGGAAACCCAGAACTTAGCTCAGCTGAGTAAATAGGTGGGGAAGGTTGCCGAAAAAGGGGAGAAGGGCGATTGGGTGGCTATGGCTGAGATGCTGTTGGCGGAGGAATGGGGACTCAGCAGGGTATCGGACGTATGGGTGGCTATTTTTCATGACTGCTTTATCAACAAGCGCATAAAGTCGATTTTTTGGAGAGATGTTATCTCTGCCTGGAAGAAGGTGAAACCCTCGTTGAGTAAACCTCCAATAACAAAAGCGGAAGTCAAAAGACAACATCTTTTTGATAATCCGTATATCAGAGGCAGGGATGACCTTCCCATCTCAGCAGACGCCAAGACAGGGAACTACGGAATGAGATGGATCCAACGGGGGGTGGCTACGGTGGCGGACTTGTGGGATTATCTGAGTAACTCCTCGGTGTCAGACGACCAGCTCAAGGAAAAATTGGGCCAACTGCCATATCTGGAAGCCAGATTGCTGGAACTCAGGAACAGTATCCCAGTCGACTGGGTAACACTCATGGGTCCAGAGGGGGTTAAACCGGTCGACTCGTGGTACGCAGAAAAGCAATGTGGGACCACGATTTTCTACAGGTTACAGGAATGGTTTGATGATGGATTGGGCAAATGCTGGTTGGAAGAGTACAGGTCATTGCTGCCGAATCTTCCGGAGATAGTTCTCTCAGGGATCAGTTGGAGATATGGTCTGAATGGACTGGAGGAGATTAGGGTACATCGTCTTCCACCAAGGTCCCTGGGAGAACCGGACGTGCTTGTGGTCGTGGCTGAGGCAGTCTCATTACGGGAGATGAAGATAGACCCGGACACATGGGGCTGGCAACTAGACAACGAACCTATCTGGGGCTTGAGTAACTTATCTTCCACTCTGGTCCTCACAATTCGCAGCAAGCTGCCACATGCCAGCGAGATCATTGCAGACAGGTGGCAGCGGCAATGTCCGGAGATACAGCCTCCTTCGGATAAGGAGCTCTCCGCGTTGTGGTCACAACTGAAGGTGGTTCCGTCTCAGAAGTTGGCTTCCTTGGCTTGGCTCCAATCTCATCTGGCTGTCCCCACGGCCAAATGGCTCCAGGATCGTCAGATAGAGGTAAACACTCAATGTGACAGATGCTTAAACGCCACAGAGTCAATGCAACATCTGTGGTGGGAATGTGAGTTATCAGAAAAATTGTGGAGGTGGTGGGAGAGACATTGGGTGGCCTTTTCTGGCAAAAATCATCTGACTGGAAAGAGATGGGTCCTGCAGGGAGCTCTGCCCCCTGACGTGACAGGTAGGAAAGGATGGGAGTACATTGCACAGGTGGCTCGGTTGGCAATGCTATGGACCATTTGGCTGGATAGGAATGGAAGGCGCTTTCAGGAGAAACCGATTCAGGAGATACAGGCAGAGAGACTTTTCAGAAGCCTGGTGGGGTCCCAAATCAGAGCCGATTGGGTCCGTAGAGTTCAGCGAGGGGACAGGCAGACAGGATTGAAATGGTTCAGGGAAACCTGGGCATTGGAAGGTCGGCTGGCCAAGATCTCTCCACAGGGTAGGCTGGAGATCACAAAGTGGCTTGGGTGAGCAAGTTCTTGTTTAGCTAGGAGTAGGTTCCCGGTTACCTTTTGGAATTGTGTGGAGTTTCGGTCATGTGAATGTTTTTTTTATGAACCAGGGCACTCGGTTCCGGTCGGCGGCCACAGTAGGCGGCAAGGGGTAGGGAAGGGAGGAGAGTGCCACTCTTGGATAAGGGAACAAGGATGTTCCTCCCGGCCGTTATTGGGCCGAGGTCAGGCCGGTTGGTAGGCCTGTGTAATAGTATGGACGGGTGTTAGTGGAACACGGGGAGTCTAGAGTAGGTTTAGGTATAGTTAGTCTACTGGGGCGGACTACGGTGGTTGAGCTAGGAATTAAGGTAGAAGCAGAATTTCTTGATGTCTGAGTCATGATTGAAAGATTGTCCATAAGCAAAACCGGCTGATGCTGCCGGGATAACTCCGGGTTGAATTGTGAGGTCCCCGGCCTCCTGAAGTGAATTTTTTGGAATATAAAGTGAATTCAAAAAAAAAAAAAAAAAAAATTCTTCCCTGTATCGTTCCAATTTTAACGGATGTGCCGATGGACAGCTGTCACCCCTTGTGTTTTCTTTTTTCTCCAAAGAAAAGCTCTTGGCGCGAGAACGGGTACGGTAGTTCGTGTGAACTGGTGGTGGCATCACGGCCCTCAACTCGCACCTCGCCTAGGTTGATATCCGAGAGAAGAATCCCTTCCTCACAGCATATTCTCGCAAGCTCCCGAAATTGGTGATCATCTTCTCTCGTAGCTGGACGTAGGTTACCACCCTATCTGAAAAAAGCATACCTCGATTAGGAGCACTTCTACGCTAGCACGTGAGAAGGTAAACAACTTAGTTCCATAGTCACAAGCTCTCCAGAATGGTTATCAAATCGGATGGTGGAGGCCATCGCGGCTGTTTGCTGTAACCCCTTCATAGCCAACGTGGCGAGCACGAGGTTATGACCAATCGACGAAGCGGTGCTGACGTTGATTATACCTTCCTAAGCGCTATCACGGTGGTAGCTGCTGCGGCCAAACTGGCCGGCCGTTGCCACTTCCAGTGCAGAACAGCGCCGGCGGACTCGCAGTGATAGGTCCCCCTGCAAGGAATACATATATATCACAGCCCCTCGTTTGTTCTCCTCTTCGCCCTCTCTGCCTACGGTTTACCGGGCAGCTTCAGCCTCCTGATGAGTCGGGGAAACTCCGACGAAACAGTTTGTCACAGCCCCTCGTTTGTTGTCCTCTTCTCCCTCTGTGCCTTCGGTTTACCGGGCAGCTCTGTCTGATGATATGTATGTACATGTATATACATTTATAAAATTTTCTCGATCTATGCGTGTCATCCTTTCGCAGGGGCCACGCTAATCTTCTCTGTATCGTTCCAATTTTGGCGGATGTGCCGAAGGACCCCTGCAAGGAATATTGCGTTTGTACCCAACGAGTTCGGAAGTCCCTGGAGTCAGATCCCGGCGCCAGCAGTCCAAACGCAAGCGGGCTCCGAGGTATACAAGGGGGCCACGCTTTCGATGTTCCGGTCTGGAGGAGACCGGTTCGATTCGTCCGGCGTAAGAAGAATAGGCTGGGCAATTCAGGTTCCGGTGTACTGTTGTCAGAGCGTTGGCCAACGAGCTGCCTCGCCGCGACTTCGCTCAGCGCACCAGTGACCGAAGCGGGGCGCAGCGTACCAATGAGCGAATCCGGGCTCGGCGAAACAAAGAGTGGAGCGGCACTCAGCGCAGCAACGGGAGAGGGGCAGGGAAGGTGAGTTGTCTGCAGTCTTCTTCTCTCTTTCTTGCTGCATGCTTTTGTTTTTCGTTCATAAATAGAGATATTATTTCCTTTCTTTTCGTTGGATGTGAGATGTCTCCTCCGGGGCGTTGTTCCATTTGGGCGATCTAGAAGGTATATTGCGCTCATATATGTCGGCCTCCATAATCGGGTTGTTGCTGGAGTTTCCAAATCCTGTCTGGTCGCACTGGCTCCCTGCTGAGCCTCGATAGCAGACAGACGGAGAGAGAGAGAGAGAGAGAGAGAGAGAGAGAGAGAGAGAGAGAGAGAGAGAGAGAGAGAGAGAGAGAGAGAGAGAGGCATGCCAACTTCGAGATTAGCATCAGCAGGAGGACAAGGGAGAGGACGCAGAGCAGTTGTCGGAGGAGCCGAAGAAGCAGGAGTCCATCTGGTCGTGTCTTGCCGTCACCGGCGTGATTATGCGTTCCTCCACGTCGAGGTCGCGTGCGCTTGTCGCGAGTTGCCGTTGATGGCGATGGCGCGGGCAGGTTTCCCATCGTTTACAGCGTACGCGTTTACAGACTGCCACGGCTAGGACCTCGTGGAGGAAGAGAGCGAGGAGGGAGAGGAGGTGGGGGGAGAGGGGAGGGGAGGG
>BFEA01000181.1:216160-227872 GCA_003427395.1 Chara braunii
TTTCTGATCTTGATGCTCAGGAACGTGAGTTATATGGCGATAACCCGACTCTGCATCCCCCACAGGATAGTAATTACACTCGACATGGGGGATTCGATGTCTCTGTTTTGGAGACTTCTTTGATAAGGCGCCGGCTTGATATGCAGCGTGCCCCTTCGGGTGGCGACCCGGACCACTGTTCGCACGTTTGTGCCTATATTCTACATACTCCTGGCCACTACACCGCTCTTGTCCGTGCCTCTGGTTCTTGGGAATTATGAAATGGCGGTGCTATGGTGCAAACTAGTACTGCCATCTGTGATCTCGTGCGTAATTACCCTAACCTGCAACTGCTCCAGGTCATTGACCCTATGGGTACCTCGTGTACTTCCATGCTCGCCTCTATGCCTATCTCTGTGCCTGCCTCCGTACCTGTCTCTGTGCCTGTTTCTATGTCTGTCTCCTTCCAGATTACTGACCCTATAGGTACCTCTTGTACTTCCGTCCCCGCCTCTGCACCTGTCTCTGTGCCTGCCTCCGCACCTGTCTCCATGCCCGTTTCTGTGTCTGTCTCCATGCCCGTTTCTGTGTCTGTCTCCGTGCCTGCCTCCATGTCTGTCACCGTGCCTGCTTTAGTCTTCATTCCCCCGCATGCTGCACTAACACCTTGTGACCTCGTTCTTTGTGAGATCACTGACACAGTTACACTTGGTTGTGGAAAGCATCGACTTTGTCGACATCACTACAACCATATAATTTTTCGGGCCCGCTGTCGGCAGGGATGCCACCTGTATCYGGATTGTGAACATCCTCTGCATCCAGATGCAGTATGTCCCATCTGTGCCTACGGGCSCTATAGCGAATGTGCACTTAACTGTGATGGTGAACGCCCCAGAATGGTCATGGCCAGCAACTGGCATGCCCTCTGCCATGCATGCTTCAGAGGTATGGTTGATGCTAGCTGTCCTGGTTTTTTGATGTGACGAAGTTGCTTACCTGAATGGTTTTCGTCCTATAGATCAGCGGGAGGGCTGCTACCATCGCGCGCATCCTTATGATAGTTGTCCTATCTGTCGTGAGGGTCTTATTTAGACGTACCTTGCACCCTGACAAAAATGTGCACGTGCGCTGAAAAGAGTGTACAAGAATGTGCACGTGCGCTGAAAAGAGTGTACAAGAATGTGCAAAGGTGGGAAACCCTTCACTAAAACTGCAAAACAGTGAAGACTGCAGTAAAAAAAGAACATATGTTTGTGTCGTTCTACTTTGTTTGTACCCTGCACCCTAACACCCTCAAAGAAAAAGTTCAAAGGGTGAAAATAAGAATAAAAAATGAAGAAGGAAGTGCAGGTGCGCTGAAAAATGAACGTGGTACACTCTTCACCAAAACTGCAAAACTGTGAAAAGAAAGAAGAATGCAGTAAAAGAAAGAAGATGTTTGTGTCACCCTTATTTTATTTTTATTTTTTCTCCCTCTGCCTATCGATTCTCCTTTTCTGCTCCTCTCTCCCTTGTGTTTGACACCTCTTCCTTCACTCTGCCTCTTTCCCATAGCGTGCAAGTGGGCTGTTATGGCATACAGGGATGGGGGAAGCTCGGACAACTTCATCAACGTGGCGAGCCTTGTACGTTAGAGGCACAATGGAGGAGGCGTTAAGAAGACTGAGAAACTGAATGATTTCAATGTGTCTTTGTTTTTGATTTTTATCCTTTGATTGAGTGTAAATATTTTTTGCAAAACACTGAAAGAAATAATAATACTGTGAGACAAAGTGTCATTTTGGTTTGTCTGTCTCTTTGCCTGTCTGTCCTTTCATTTTTCTTTTCTTTGCTCATTTTATTTCTTCTTCTACTTCACGTGCTCATGCTCTTAGTCAATAGTTCTGTGACAATATATATGCCGGCATTGCTAGCTCTCTGCGTTTGCAGATCGAACGACGAGCGTCGGGCCTGTACAACCAGGCGATTCTTCAATTGAATCTTCAATTGATGTCTTTCATTGATGTATAGATTGCATATTATCAATCTGCGTTCTGCATTCTGCCCCCTGTTCTCTCATTGCTTCCTGAATCCTTTCAGGGGCTGTATTTCATTCCGCGGGCTCTCTGATAACCTACTACTTTGTTATTTATTTTCTTTATGCTCGAACAATACTCGCCGTGTTAGGTGTTTGATCTGGTACGTTGCTTGGTGCTACGGTTTTGATATTTTTTAAGGTATTGTGCACATAAGGACTGTGGTGGCGGTCACTGCAAGGACACAGGTTGTAACCCTTTTCCCGTGTAGTGGGTATAGTTACGGCCCACTTAAGGTTGCCAAACCCGGGTGGCAGCGCCCATGCCCATCTCACCTCTTCGTGTCTCACTCTTTCGTGTAATCCTCACACATTAATAAAGCCTACAGGTTGGCTTGCTTTCACTGAATTGACACTGTTGGTCTATCGGTGCAAGGCTGTGAGCACTAGGATCAGATTGGATCACACTGGGTCACGGCACACTCACCGGGGGATGTAGAGTCATACATGAACCAACATTCTGTTGGCTCACTGCTAATGGTGAATACCATACGAATAGGATGGCGGCAGGATCAGTTCCCGAACTGGCCGCCGGGCCTAAAACCATGCCTTTCTGTGCACCTCTTCGTCTCTTCTCTTACCAAAAAATAAAAAATTTTGAAAAAAATAAACGTGACTTTTTAAACAAATGAATTCAACACAAAGGATTAATCAGGGGATTCTCGGGAAGTTTCCTACTACTGGCATGGTAGGCGTAGTTCCAGGCAACATAGGCCAGGGAATCCTTGGTAGATTTCCTGTCGACACTGCATTAGACACGGAGGATCAGGGAATTATTGGAAGGTTTCCTGTCGACACTACTTCAGGTATAGTTTCTCATAATAATCATCGACTCTTCTCTGCTTTTTCCTCCCAACCTCATCTACACGTTGATTCCACATTTCGTGTTGATTGGATTCGGCAACTTCGCTGGAATAGTGACCTCTACTCTGCAGACACTTGGCGCAAGAGGCAGTTGCAACAACTTAACACGGCGTTTCAAACAGAGCGTTTCGAATTGCAACTGAGAGGCATTGATGAGCAGACACTGCAATCAGGTATGGACCCTCTCTTTGTCCGGGGAGTGATCTATGCCATTGTTCATATCCCCTCTGGGCGTCTTTTCATAGGTCAGAATATGCACTCCTCGCATCAACGTTTGCAGGAACATTGGCATGTTCGTCGTTCTACTGCGGAGTTTCGGCGTCGCTGACTCTACAGTGTCATGTCTTGTCAAAACCCCTTCAATTTTGAAGTCTGGCCCTTGGAACGTATTGACCTGGCCCTTTACCATACACCGCAAGGTCTTGTTGACTGTAACCTCTTTCGACGGGCTGCTACGACACGGGAAGCCTATTGGGTACGCCGGTTGCGGACTCTTCATCCAGCTGGTCTCAACGCTGTCCTACCACTTGCTCGCCTGCCTGCAAGAAGAMGACAACGTCGTCCTCATCGGTGGACACAGACAGRCCCTCGTYCGTYAGACCATCAACARCCCCARCCTATTGATTTGCGTCCAGGCCCCGACTTTCAAGTYCGGTCTGCATTGCACAAYCTTCTCTCACAGGCTGCTGCTGGCAATTCGCAACAGATGAAATCTGTCATCCAGCAAGCAACGTCATTTTGGCGTGCCCTCTTGCCGCAGTGGTTGAACAATAATATCTCCAATGCATATATGAGTGCGCATATCCATCAGCTTGAATGCCTGATTCGGAAGTATCAACATGTCCGCCAGCGATACACAACTCAGTCTCGAGATGCCTTCCTTGATCATATTAAAGTTGTGCACATGCACGAGGTGTCTCAGGTAACGAGGCTGCGACAAGCCCTGCATGCACCCCAGGTGCTCCACTTGCACCCTGCCCCTGATGCCGCAGCACACCTGCGTATCTGTGATAAGCTGTTGACGCCAACTCGCGTCCAATTCTCTAATTTCACGAAAGTTGCGCTCAGCGTCACACCTAGGATCTCCCTGCCTGACCCCTCAGACTGTCAATGTCGGRAAGTGTTTCCTGACTGCTCACACTTAGTCGACGGCCATGTTGTTACAGCCGACTGCGATGTCATTCCTGATGATCGCCTCAACGACTTGTTCCATGAAGGCTCGAAGTATCGYCTTAATGGACAAATCGATGATGTGCTTCAGGCTGTTAGAGTCGCCCTTGACGAGTATATTGCTAAATACCTGAGGTCGGTCTCCGAGCAGCTTCGGCCGGCCGCTCTGAGCAAATTGCAGCAGTGGCGCTCAGCTGTTCTCACACGTTGCCAAAGCAACATCTCATCCCCCCATATTACTACACGACAACCGCACTCTCTTCATTCACTGCACAGGGCTTTGAGACACCTTCAACAACACTTTGCTATTGTTCCTGTCGACAAGACTTAGCAATCTGTTGTAAAAATTGGTAGTTGTCTCATCTATCTGCTCATTTGGACAGCCCTACCTATGATGTGCCTCTTGAGTCTGTCGCTGATATTCTGGAACATCACGCGCTCTGGAATCATCGGTGGGGATATACACACAAAGACACGCTCCCATATCTGTACTATGCACTTAAAGCGCACAAATCGCCCCCTGGGCTTCGCAGTATTGTCGGCGTCACAGAGCGGAATAATCTCTCCTTGCTGCAACGATCTCGATCAACTGCGCCATCTGTTCATGCAGTCCRCSATCGACCTCCCCACAAACCCTTGGCCAGTACTACCGTCACTTCTGCCCGCCTCAGCGTTGCACTACAAGGAGTCGTTGAAACTCTTCGTGAGAAGGATAATGTTTTGTATCAGCCAAGCGGTGTTAGACGGTGCTGGATCGTGCAAAGCGCTAAGGAGGTGATGCTTGATCTCAAAGGTAACTCCTCTTCTCTTTGTGACCATGCTCCTCGTACTGTTGTTTTCACAACTATGTATACCAATCTTCCTCATGACCGTATTTGTCATAATGCTTCAAAAGCGGTCGAGGAAGCCTATACATATACCTTACAAAAGCACACACAGGGGCGCACACATCCTCCTACCCTTAACATGATTGTTAGAGGGCCCCGTCAAGGGGAGTGGACGGTTGATATCGGACCAAACACCTTGACCGTTTCCCAAATTCTTGAACATCTCCATTTCATTGTCCCAAAAACTTATCTTTATGCAGCGGACGGCACCTTGCGACATCAGTTGATTGGCATCCCAATGGGGACTAATTCTGGTTCGGAGATAGCTGATTGGAGGTTATGCGTTCACATACCGCTTGATCGATGATGTTCTAATGGGGACATTTGCCACCACCGTCAGAGCACTATGGCCTCGAATGGAAGGAGACCACAGCGCCTAATGGCTCTTGCACATTCTTGGGTGCACGCCTCCAAGTCCGCCCTGACGGCTCCCTGCGTATGAGTGTCTTTGACAAAGGAGCTGAATGGAATTTCCCTGTAATTCGTTATCCTAGTGCTACATCGAACGTCCCTGCACACTAGCCGGCGGGAGTGTTTACAGGCCAACTTACCAAGTTTGAGTATATCTGCAACAACTGGTATGATTTCAAAACTGCAGCAGCGATGCTCACACGCTGCATGCTTTTTCGCGGGCACTCTCCAACAACGTTTGCCAAAGGATGGACTTCCTATATTCGTAAACGTCAACACAGGTACCCTGCGCATGTGACCCGCCTCTCCAGCTGGTTCCGCAACATGCTTCGATGGTCTATTCATCACCCGCTTTCTCAGGTATCTACACACTGTCCTCGGACTACGCCTGTCACAGCCCTTTCTTCATTATCGGCGCCTGTCACACCTATCACAACCTCTTCTTCAACACCTGCGTCTGCTGCACCTGCGTCCTCATCAGCCTTAGTAACCCCTTCCATGATGTTTGTGACCCTGGCTGACCCTTGTCGGGTTGCAGCCTCTTCCTCATCGGCCTTTGTTGCTTCTACGATTGATTCCGCAGGAGCAACTCGACCCTCAACTGCTGTATCGCCTTTGGTCTCGGTGTGTTCCTCCATGGCATCCGTGGCCACTGCAGCCGTTGTGTCGCCCTTGGTATCCGTGTGTTCCTCCATGGCATCCGTGACCACCGCATCTGTTGTGTCGCCCTTGGTCTCGGCGCGTTCCTCCATGGCATCTGTGGCCATGCCTGCATCACCACCTGCAAAGTCCCCTCTTTGGGTCTCACCTACAACTCCCCCCCCTGTCTCTGCTTCAGCCACTTCGCCACCCCTGACTTCAACCCCCCCGTCTTCACCGCCTTTATTTCCCCTGGTTTTATCGCCGTATGTTACCCACCTTCCGACTACTCTACCACCCCTGTCTTCACCACTCCTACCTCCCCTAGTTTTGTCTCCATCCGTTACCCCTCTTCCTAATTCACAAACCACTTCGTCCACACAGACTCCGTCATCATGTTCTGCCCCTGCAGAAAGCCTACTTCGCCGTCCTAGACGCCGACTTCGACGTACTTCCCAACCTCAGCTTACTCCCCTTTCCTCCATCTCTGTTCTTGGACGAAGAAGAACTTGTTCATTCTCCCCACCACGACCCTCCCCAACATCCCGTCCCCGTCTTTTGCCGCCCCAAGCATCCTTACCACGCCTGCAACGCTCTTCGACTTCAGACCTTTCTGCAACGCGGCAAACACAAAACGGGAGGGATGGTGGCGAGGGACCATCTGAGGATGAACTTGGCAAGGGGACTGTAGGAGATCTTGTAGAAAATCCGCCTGACCGGCCTCCACCGAATGTGTGTGGCCTCGCTGCTACTAACATCTGCCTACAAGCTTATCGTCGGGAACCATATACTCACTCTGATTTCGTGGCGATTGCTTCCGATCTTGATGCTCAGGAACGTGAGTTAAATGGCGATAACCCAACTCTGCATCCCCCACAGGATAGTAATTACACTCGACATGGGGGATTCAATGTCTCTGTTTTGGAGACTGCTTTGATAAGGCGCCGGCTTGATATNACTCTGCATCCCCCACAGGATAGTAATTACACTCGACATGGGGGATTCAATGTCTCTGTTTTGGAGACTGCTTTGATAAGGCGCCGGCTTGATATGCAGTGTGCCCCTTGGCTGCGCCATCATTGACCCTAGGGGTACCTCGTGTACTTCCATGCCCGCCTCTACTCTGTACCTGTCTCTGTGCCTGTTTCTATGTCTGTCTCCTTCCAGATTACTGACCCTATAGGTACCTCTTGTACTTCTGTCCCCGCCTCTGCACCTGTCTCTGTGCCTGCCTCCGCACCTGTCTCCATGCCCATTTCTGTGTCCGTCTCCATGCCCGTTTCTGTGTCTGTCTCCGTGCCTACCTCCATGTCTGTTTCCGTGCCTGCTTTAGTCTTCATTCCCCCGCATGCTGCACTAACACCTTGTGACCTCCTTCTTGGTGAGATCACTGACACAGTTACACTTGGTTGTGGAAAGCATCGACTTTGTCGACATCACTACAACCATATAATTTTTCGGGCCCGCTGTCAGCAGGGATGCCACCTGTATCCGGATTGTGAACATCCTCTGCATCCAGATGCAATATGTCGCGTCTGTGCCTACGGGCGCTATAGCGAATGTGCACTTAACTGTGATGGTGAACACCCCACAATGGTCATGGCCTGCAACCGGCATGCCCTCTGCCGTGCATGCTTCAGAGGTATGGTCGATGCTAGCCGTCCTGGTTCCTGCTGTAACGAAGTTGCTTACCTGAATGGTTTTCGTCCTATAGATGAGCGGGAGGGCTGCTACCATCGCCCGCATCCTTATGATAGTTGTCCTATCTGTCGTGAGGGTCTTACTTAGATGTACCTTGCACCCTGACGAAAATGTGCAGGTGCGCTGAAAAGAGTGTACAAGAATGTGCAAAGGTGGGGAACCCTTTCCTAAAACTGCAAAACAGTGAAGACTGCAGTAAAAGAAGAACATAAGTTTGTGTCGTTTTACTTTGTTTGTACCCTGCACCCTAACACCCTCAAAGAAAACGTCCGAAGGGTGAAAATGAGAATAAAAAATGAAGAAGGAAGTGCACGCGCGCTGAAAAATGAACGTGGTAGACTCTTCACCAAAACTGCAAAACTGTGAAAGAAAGAAGAATGCAGTAAAAGAAACAAGATGTTTGTGTCCCCCTTATTTTATTTTTACTTTTTCTCTCTCTGCTTATCGATTTTTCTTTTCTGCTCCTCTCTCCCTTGTGTTTGACACCTCTTCCTTCACTCTSCCTCTTTCCCATAGCGTGCAAGTGGGCTGTTATGGCATACGGGGATGGGGGCAGCTCGCRCTCAACTTCATCAACGTGGCGAGCCTTGTACATTAGAGGCACAGTGGATGAGGCGTTAAGAAGACTGAGAAACTGAATGATTTCAAGTTGTCTTTGTTTTTGATTTTTATCCTTTGATTCAGTGTAAATATTTTTTGTAAAACACTGAAAGAAATAATAATACTGTGAAACAAATTGTCATTCTGGTTTGTCTGTCTCTTTGCCTGTCTGTCCTTTCATTTTTCTTTTCTTTGCTCATTTTATTTCTTCTTCTACTTCACGTGCTCATGCTCTTAGTCAATAGTTCTGTGACAATATATATATTTATTCTTTTTTTCTTTTTTCCTGAGTACGGATCCGGGCCGCCCGACCGACCAGCGCCTGCCCGGGGGAGGTCCCGGGCGGCCCGGTTGGGGGCCGGGCACCCCCAACACACCTTGTTGGTGGGGGGTTTCCGACCCCGAATCGCCAAGATTTGGCCTCCCCAGGGCCTACCGGGTCCGACCACGCCCAGAAAACGGCGCGTCGGGCCCGTGAGGCCTGTTTTTTTTTTTGAAGTTTTGACGGCCCTCCAGCCGTCTATCATCCGTGATCGACGGCCAGAGGGCCGTTTGTTTTTTGGAGGGAAAACCAAGCCCCCGTTTGTACAATCGACTGGCTGGGGCGGCCTGCATCGGCTGTCCAAATGGGGCCCCTTCTCCAGCCGCCTGCGTTCGTCGTTGAGCCGCCCTCGCTCCTCGCGCCCGTTGTCGCCATCGCTTGGGAGCTGCACTTGCCCACCGTCGTGGAGTCGTCCGTTGCCCGTCGCCAGCGTCGTTGAGTCGCCCGTCGCCCGTCGCCAGCGTCGTGGAGTCGCCTATCGCTCGTCCCCCTCTCATCTTCTTCTTCTTCTTCCTCTTCTTCTTCTCTCCTCCTCCTCTTCCGACTATCTTCTTTTTCTTCTTTTTTTTTTGTTCCATTCGTCAGCGATAGGTCGCGAGATAAACGACAGGTAAGGGAAAAAAAAAACCCTGCTCCGCTCTTCATCTTCTTCTTCTTCTTCTCTCCTCCTCCGCCTCCCCCTCATCTTCTTCTCCTTCCTCTTCTCTCCTTCTCCTCCTCTTCCGCTTATCTTCTTCTTCTTCTTCTTCTTCTTCTTCTTCTTCTTCTTCTTCTTCTTCTTGTAGGACCGCCGTTGCAGCCCGTCGCCATACCCCGCCACCATACCCTACTGCCCTGCCGCTGCCGCCATCTTCTTCTTCTTCTTCTTTTTCTCTCGTCCTCCGCCTCCCCCTCATCTTCTTCTCCTTCCTCGTCCTCCTCTTCTGCCCATCTTCTTCTTCTTCTTCTTCTTCTTCTTCTTCTTCTTCTTCTTCTTCTTCTTCTTCTTGTACGACCACCGCCACAGACCGCCGCCATACCCCGCCACCATACCCTACCGCCCTGCCTCCGCCCCCATCTTCTTCTTCTTCTTCTTCTTCTCTCCTCCTCCGTCTCCCCCTCATCTTCTTCTCCTTCATCTTCTCTCCTCCTCCTCCTCTTCCGCCGATCTTCTTCTTCTTCTTCTTCTTGTACGACCGCCGCCACAGCCCGCCGTCATACCCCGCCACCATACCCTACCTCCTTGCCGCCGCCGCCATCTTCTTGTTCTTCTTCTTCTTCTTCTTCTCTCCTCCTCCGCCTCCCCCTCATCTTCTTCTCCTTCATCTTCTCTCCTCCTCCTCCTCTTCCACCCATCGTCTTCTTCTTCTTCTTGGACCGCCACACCTCCCTCCCTGTCGCCGCCGCCGCCATACCCTACCGCCCTGCCGCCACCATACCCTACCGCCCCGCCGTTGCCGCCATCTTCTTCTTCTTCTTCTTCTTCTTCTTCTTCTTCTTCTTCTTCTCTCCTCCTCCGCCTCCCCCTCCCCCTCATCTTCCTCTCCTTCCTCTTCCCGGTATGTACTTGGTATCATACATGCAACAAACAGCAGGCAACATACATGCAGAGTCCCCAACACCGAGAACCCCCCCGCCCCCCTCACCCCCAGACAACCCGTACCCCCCCAAAACCAGAATTTTTATTGCAGATTCGGGGTCCTCTCGCCGAGCACAGAAGGACCCCGCTTTCAAAAAAAAAAATAAAAAAAATTCTGGGCTGTTTTTTGCCCGCCCGGTTTGCCCGGGCGGCCCACCCGGCTGCGTTTGTACTCGACTTTTTTCATGTTTTTTTTCCCCCCCCAAAGAATTTGTACTTTTTTTCTTTCTTTCTTTTATCTATCCTACAATTGGTGGTGCTCCTGATCGCTTGATTCTATTGACCAGTTAGGAAGAGGAGCCCCCACCCCGGCAGATAGGACAAGCACGCTGAGGATGACGTGGATGTTCAGAAGGATACCCAAGGAGAGCTACTTCAGCATAGCATTCAGCAGCATGGCTAGCACGGACCATCTCATCAGAACAGTCCTGACAAAGGACATGCTGTCCACATGTCAAAAAGAGCAGGGCATTCATCATAGTGCGGCATCATGCAGTCCAGATAGCGTACTTCAGCACAAAAGGGACAACGAATTTCTGGGTGATAGGGACGTGTACAATGAGGAAATGTTGGGCAACACCCTTCGGCACAAACGGCAGCGACCGCAATAGCTTGATAATGTTGATGGCATAGGTGATGAATTCCGCAGCCAAGTCGCACCGTGTCCCTGTCCCGACAGGTGTCACACGAGAGTCGATCAGTAATCCTGAATAAAGTATAATTCGGTAATGCACACAAAAAATCATTTATGTTGAAAATAGCCTGAGTCATTGTCCCACCATCCCACAGTTCCCATTGGGCAGCTGCACGAATGCGTGCCATATAATGCTCGGGTCTGTGCAAAATACAGGCAGTAATATGAGGATGGTCATTAAGGTCATCGCCTGGCGTCGCATGATGCATAAGAAGGTGGCGACCGTGGAATGCTAGTTGTAAGACATTTACAGTAAAGCCTCCTGAGGTAGTATAATTACTACCTTCAGGAGGTGGACCATTATGGTAATACAACAACTGATTTTCAACACCGTCAAGCTGATAAGTAATCGTAACAAAATGGGAAGTAGTATAACATTGATGTTGATGAGCCTGTAGGCAGACATTTGTGGCTGTCAAACCATAAGCATTTGGTAGATCTGCCCGCAGATCCGATTCGGTCACCACTGGAAAGATAGGTCTGATCTGGCGGGGTCGGCGCATGAATGACGAACGCCGTCGACGTGGCAGAGAAAGTTGTCGGTAAGACAAATAACCCCGCGGATTAGCATCAACACAATGTCGAGAGGAAGGGGGACTGGGAGGAGGAGAGAATGAACGAACCTGCCGACGTCCCAATATAGACAACGAAGACAAAGGGAAGAAGAAGAAGAAGAAGAAGAAGAAATATATATATATATATATATGTATATATATATATATATATATATATATGGTCGAGCGGCAGTGGTCG
>BFEA01000181.1:228267-238841 GCA_003427395.1 Chara braunii
CTCCTGATGAGTCGGTGAAACTTCGACGAAACAGTTTGTCACAGCCCCTCGTTTGTTGTCCTCTTCTCCCTCTCTGCCTACGGTTTACCGGGCAGTTCTATTTGACGATATATATATATTGTCAGAAAACTATTGACTAAGAGCGTAAACACGTGAAGTAGAAGAAGAAATAAGATGAGCGAAGAAAAGAAAAATGAAAGGACAGACAGGCAAAGGGACAGACAAACCAGAATGACACAAAACAGTGTCCTCTTATTCTTTGTTTCACAGTATTATTATTTCTTTTAGTGTTTTTCAAAAAAAAAATACACTGAATCAAAGGATAAAAAATAAAAAACAAAGACACATTGAAATCATTCAGTTTCTCAGTCTTCTTAACGCCTCCTCCACTATGCCTCTAATGTACAAGGCTCGCCACGTTGATGAAGTTGAGCGCGAGCTGCCCCTATCCTCGTATGCCATAACAGCCCACTTGCACGCTATGGGAAAGAGGTAGAGTGAAGGAAAAGGTGTTAAACAAAAGAAAGAGAGGAGCAGAAAAGGAAAACCGACAAACGTGGTTAACCAGGGGTGTTATTTTCGACGAATTTTGCACCGAATTGCACTGAAACTGCCATATTGTGCTAATTTTTTGCCTTTTTTCTTGTTTTTCTTTTTGTGTGATATATATGTGCTTTAGGGTATGTCATGTGTGCAGTTTTGACATGTTTGGATCAATAATGAAAAAGTTGGCATTTTTTTGAATTCGTTCGACGCTTCATTTTGACTCGGACAGTGTCTTTGTGTTAGGGTTTCATAGTGTTTTTTTGTTTTTTTTTGGTTCTTTTTGGGCTGTTTCCTTTTTTGATGTTTGCCGTATGGTCTCATATCGTTTGTTTTAAAATTTTTGATCAAATTCGCACCGCAATTGCCAAAGAAAACGGCGAATATTTGGGCCCCCGTTAACCGTTTCCCACTTATGTTCTTCTTTTACTGCATTCTTCACAGTTTGGCAGTTTTAGTGAAGGATTCCCCACCTTTGCACATTCTTGTACACTCTTTTCAGCGCACCTGCACATTTTTGTCATGGTGCAAGGTACGTCTAAGTAAGACCCTCACGACAGATAGGACAACTGTCATAAGGATACGGGCGATGGTAGCAGCTCTCCCGCTGATCTACAGGAAGAAACCATTAAGGTAAGCAACTTCGTCACAGCAGGAGCCAGCGCGGCTAGCATTAGCCATACCTCTGAAGCATGCATGACAGAGCGCATGCCGGTTGCAGGCCATGATGATTGTGGGGCGTTCACCATCACAGTTAAGTGCACATTCACTATAGCGCCGACAGGCACAGATGGGACATACTGCATCTGGATGTAGACGATGTTCACAATCCGGATACAGGTGGCATCCCTGCCGACAGCGAACCTGAAAAATTATACGGTTGAAGTGATGTCGACAAAGTCGATGCTTTCCACAACCAAGTGTAACTGTGTCAGTGATCTCACAAAGGAGGTCACAAGGTGTTAGTGCAACATGTGGGGGAATGACGACTAAAGCAGGCACGGTGACAGACATGGAGGTAGGCACAGAGACATACACAAAAACGGGCATGGGGACAGGTGTGGAGGCAAGCACAGAGACTGGTGCAGAGGCGGGGATGGAAGTACACATAGTACCCATAGAGTCAGTAATCTGGAAGGAGACAGACACAGAAACAGGCACAGAGACATGTACGGAGGCAGGAACAGAGATAGGCGTAGAGGCGGGCATGGAAGTACACGAGATACCCATAGGGTCAATGACCTGGAACAGTTGCAGGTTAAGGTAATTACGCACGAGATCAGAGATGGCAGTAATAGTTTGCACCATAGCACCGCCATTCCATAATTCCCTAGAACCAGAGGCACGAACAAGAGCGGTGTAGTGGCCAGGAGTATGTAGAATATAGGCGCAAACGTGCGAACCGTGGTCCGGGTCGCCACCCGAAGGGGCACGCTGCATATCAAGCCGGCGCCTTATCAAAGAAGTCTCCAAAACAGAGACATTGAATCCCCCATGTTGAGTGTAATTAGTATCGTGTGGGGGATGCAGAGTCGTGTTATCACCATATAACTCACGTTCCTGAGCATCAAGATCGGAAGCAATGGCCAAGAAATCAGAGTGAGTATATGGTTCCCGACGATAGGCTTGCAGGCACATGTTAGTAGCAGCGAGACCACACAAATTCGGTGGAGGCCAGTCATGCGGATTTTCGATAGAATCTCCTACAGTCCCCTTGCCAAGGTCATCCTCGGATAGCCCCTCGCCATCATCCCTCCTGTTTTGTGTTTGTCGCGTTGCAGAAAGGTCTGCAGTCGAAGAGCGTTGCAGGCGCCTTTCTGCAGTCGAAGAGCGTTGCAGGCGTGGTAAGGATGCTTGGGGCGGCAAAAGACGGGAATGGGATGTTTGGGAGGGCCGTGGTGGGGAGAATGAACGGGTTCTTCTTCGTCCAAGAACAGAGATGGAGGAAAGGGGAGTAAGCTGAGGTTTGGAAGTAGGTCGAAGTTGGCGTCTAGGACGGCGAATTAGGCTTTCTGCAGGGGCAGAACATGATGACGGAGTCTGTGTGGACGTAGTGGTTTGTGGATTAGGAAGAGGGGTAATGGATGGAAACAAAACCTGGGGAGGTAGGAGTGGTGAAGACAGGGGTGGTAGAGTTGTCGGAAAGGTGGGTAACAGGCGACGATAAAACCACGGGAAATATAGTCGGTGAAGACGGGGGGGATGAAGTCAGGGGTGGTGAAGTGGCTGAAGTAGAGACAAGGGGGGCAGTCGTAGGTGAGACCCGAAGAGGGGACTTTGCAGGTGGTAATGCAGGCATGGCCACGGATGCCATGGAGGAACGCACCGAGACCAAGGGCGACAAAGCAGGTGCGGTGGTCACGGATGCCATGGAGGAACACACCGAGACCAAGGGCGACACAACAGCTGCTGTTGCATGGGATGCCATGGAGGAACACACCGTGACCAAGGGCGACACAACAACTGCAAGTCGAGTTGCTCCTGCGGAATCAATCGTAGAAGCAACCAAGGCCGATGAGGAAGAGGCTGCGAACCGAAAAAGGGCAGCCAGGGTCACAAACGACATGGAAGGGGTTACTAAGACTGATGAGGATGCAGGTGCGGTAGACGCAAGTAATGAAGAAGAGGCTGTGATAGGTGTGACATGCGCCGATAATGAAGAAGGGGTTGTGACAAGCGTAGTCCGAGGACAGTGTGTGGATACCCGAGAAAGTGGGTGATGAATAGACTATGGAAGCATGCTGTGGAACTAGCTGGAGAGGCGGGTCACGTGCGCAGGGTACCTGTGTTGACGTTTACGAATATAGGAAGTCCATCCTTTCTCAAGCGTTGTTGGAGAGTGCCCGCGAAAAAGCATGCGGCGTGTGAGCATCGCTGCTACAGTTTTGAAATCATACCAGTTGTTGCAGACATACTCAAACCTAGTAAGCTGGCCTGTAAACACTCCCGCCGGTTGGTGTGCAGGGACGTTAGACGTAGCACTAGGATAACGAATAACAGGGAAATTCCATTCAGCTGCTTTGTCAAAGACACTCATACGCAGGGAACCGTCAGGGCGGACTTTGAGGCGTGCACCTAAGAATGTGCAAGAGCCATCAGGCGCTGAGGTCTCCTTCCATTCGAGGCCATAGTGTTCTTACGGTGGTGGCAGATGTCCCCATGAGAGAACATCATCGATCAAGCGGTATGTGAACGCATACCGTTGAGCGGCTCAAAGATCACACTGCTGGAGGTCATCAAGAAATCGAGCCTCATCCCAAGACAATGTCAAATTAGCTATCTCCGGACCAGAATTAGTCCCCATCGGGATGCCTATTAGCTGATGTCACATGGTGCCGTCCGCTGCATAAAGATAGGTGTTTGTCACAGTGAGATGAAGATGTTGAAGAATTTTGGAAACGGTCAAGGTGTTTGGTCCGGTATCAACCGTCCACTCCACTTGACGGGGCCCTTTAACAATTATGTTAAGGGTAGGAGGAGTCCTGTGCGTGTTGTTGTAAGGCTTATGTATAGGCTTCCTCAACCGCTTTTGATACATTATGACAAATACGGTCATGAGGAAGATTGGTATAGATAGTTGTGAAATCAATAGTGCGAGGAGCATGGTCACGAAGAGAAGAGGAACTACGTTTGAGATCAAGCATCACCTCCTCAGCGCTTTGCACGATCCAACACCGTCTCACACCGCTTTGATGATACAACACATAATCCTTCTCACAGAGAGTTTCAATGGCTCCTTGTAGTGCAACGCTGAGGAAGGCAGAAGCGACGGTAGTACTGGCCAAGGGTTTGTGGGGAGGTCGATGGTGGACTACATGAACAGATGGCGCAGGTGATCGAGATCGTTGCAGCAGGGAGAGATTATTCTGCTCCGTGACGGACAATACTGCGAAGCCCGGGGGCGATTTGTGCGCTTTAAGTGCATAGTACAGATATCGAAACGTGTCTTTGTGTGTATATCCCTACCGATGATTCTAGAGCGCGTGATGTTCCAGTATATCTGCGAGGGACTCAAGAGGCACATCATAGGTAGGGTTGTCCAAATGAGCAGATAGATGAGACAAGTACCAATTTTTACAACAGATTGCCAAGTTATGTGAGGTCTTGTCGACAGGAAGAATAGTAAAGTGTTGTTGAAGGTGTCTCAAAGCCCTGTGCACCGAGTGAAGGGAGTGCGATTGTCGTGTGGTAGTGTGGGGGGATGAGATGTTGCTTTGGCAACGTGTGAGAACGACTGAGCGCCTCTGGCGCAATTTGTTCAGAGTAGCCGGTCGAAGCTGCTCGGAGACTGACCTCAAGTATTTAGCAATATACTCGTGAAGGCGGACTGTAAGAGCCTAAAGCACATGAGCGATTTGTCCATTAAGACGATACTTCGAGCCTTCATGGAACAAGACGCGGAGGCGATCATCAGGAATGATGTCCCAGTCGGTTGTAACAACATGGCCGTCGACTAAGTGTGAGCAGTCGGGAAACACTTCCCAACATTGACAGTCCGAGGGGTCAGGCAGGGAGATCCCAGGTGTGACGCTGAGCGCGACTTCCGTGAAATTAGAGAATTGGACGCGAGTTGGCGGCAACAACTTATCACAGATACGCAGGTGTGCTGCGTCATCAGGGTCAGGGTGCAAGTGGAGCACCTGGGGTGCATGCAAGGCTTGTCGCAGCCTCGTTACCTGAGACACCTCGTGCATGTGCACAACTTTAATATGAGACTGAGCTGTGTATCGTTGGCGGACATGTTGATAGTTCGGAATCTGGCATTCAAGCTGACGGATATGCGCACTCATATCTGCATTGGAGATATTATTGCTCAACCACTGCAGCAAGCGGGCACGCCAAACTGACGTTGCTCGCTGGATGACAGATTCCATCTTGTTGCGAATTGCCAGCAACAGCTTGTGAGAGAAGATTGTGCAATGCAGACCGGATTTGAAAGTCGGGGGCTGGACGCCAATCAATAGGCTGGGGCTGTTGATGGTCTGATGGACGAAGCCCTGTCCGTGTGCACCGATGAGGACGACGTTGTCGTCTTCTTGCAGGCAGGGGAGCAAGCAGCAGGACAGTGTTGAGACCAGCTGGATGAAGAGTCCGCAACCGGCGTACCCAATAGGCTTCATGTGTCGTAGCAGCCCGTCGAAAAAGGTTACGGCCAACAAGACCTTGTGATGTATGGTAAAGGGCCGGGTCAATACGTTCCAAGGGCCAGACTACAAAATTGAAGGGGTTTTGATAAGACATGACACTGTAGAGCCGGTGACGTTGAAACTCCGCAGCAGAACGACGAACATGCTAATGTTCCTGCCTGCATAGCACGGCGAACGTGTTCGCGCCCCTTCATATTCGCGCGAACGTGTTCGCACGTTTGCGCGAACAGCTAGCGAACATGTTCGGGCGAACATAATTTTTTTTCCATAAAAAAAAAAGATACAAAAAAAAACGGTTTTTGATTTTTAACTCGTGATTGGTTACGGATTTGAACATCACTCCAAGGCAAAAGTTGCTTGTATTATTATTTTACATAACATATATTTTTTCCAGATTTTTCTGAGAATTTTTTATTTTTTTATTTTAATATTTTTTATGTTCGCGTTCGGAGGGTTTTGGGCGCTTGTTCGCGTTCGGACGACATGTTCGCGTTCGCCTCCGAACGCGAACACGGTGCTACGTAGGTTCCTGCAAACGTTGATGCGAGGAGTGTATAGTTTGACTTATGTAAAGACGCCCAAAGGGGATATGAACGATGGCATAAATCACTATATATATATATATGCACAGAGAGAGAGAGAGAGAGAGAGAGAGAGAGAGAGAGAGAGAGAGAGAGAGAGAGAGAGAGAGAGAGAGAGCATATGTGCTTTGGGTTGTTTTCCTTCAGTTTGTGATGAATTATTTCTGGACTGTTTTGTTCATCGTTTTTTATTTTTCTTTTCCCTTTTTCAAGTTGGGTGCCGATGCTCTTAGTGAAACGAGTACATCATTATTCGTAAGTAAGGATATCTTTGTTCAGAAAGAAGAAATGCTTTCTCTACCCAACTGATCTGATCAAGTTAGATACCATGAGATTCGACCATTTTTAATAGGATACAGCAGAATAAGGGATCTGATCCCATTACATCCGACGTGATCTGAGTGGTTAGATCAGATCTGATTGTGTGTGCTTACGATTCTGCTTATTCATTTTACCTTGTCGTGGACATGTTTGCGTCCTTCGTGAACACGGTCTTGAATAACACGACTATGAGTGTGGGCGTGTGTGTCTGTGTCCATGTCGTCTGTGCGTGTGGGCGTGCGTGCTTGTGTGCATGTTCTGTGTGCTTGTGTGTGTGTCTGCCCACACGTGTGTGCATATTTTGTGATCTTAGGTATGTGTATGTGTGTATTCATCACAGTTTTAAGCGGCCGGGTTCATTTGTGTGAACCATTGTGCTTCTTTTCCCCGTAATGAAGTGCTCATTTGTGTGTAGTTATGTTTCATTTGTGTGAACATTGTGCTTCTTTTCCCTGTAAAGAAGTGCTCCTTTGTGTGTAGTTATGTCGTTTCGGTCATGGTGTCTATTATTGTTGGTGTTCTGGTTTGTGTCATTTGCAGGCCTTAGCGAGGGTCGTGCCACATCACCTCGTACTCTTGCCCTGCTGATCACATTGACCACGTTGCTGGAAGTTAAGGGTCCATCTCCTGACCTTCTCGCTTATTCGCTTGGCCTCATGCACTCTTCTTGTATGGAAGGGATATCACATCCTTGACCATGTTAGGTAGGAGGGACCTTGTTTCAAGGGCTCTATTATAGATGCCACACAGAATTGGCCCAAACCCATCCCAAGAGCTAAGGAACAACTCAACTGGTAGGTCGTCCAGTCCTGGGCACTTACCGAGGGCCATCTGCTTGACAGCACAGTGAAGCTCTCTCTCTGTCAGCGGGGAATCCAAGTATGTTATAGAGCTGTTGCCAATGGAGGCTGACGTCCTATCCCAAAACCGAGTGCCGGCTGAGAGATCAGAGTGAAAATGATCAAATGGTCTCCTTGAAGTCGTGATATCCCGAAATATTCGAGTGCGTAGGAACACGTCTACCGAGTCCGTCACTACCCTTGCTTCGAGCTCAAAGGGGTGGACGAGTTCCCTAATTGGGGGCTTAGTCTGTCTAAGAATCAACGAACGAGCTTAGTCATCCTGTCGTAGCGCACTATCCCCGAAGTCTTAGCCACTGAAGCCAGTCTGCCTGTTTTTGCAGCTCTAGTGCTTCCAGCTGGCACAACGCAGGTTTTCTTTCTTCGGACCAGTAAAACTCAGCAAATGGGTCTTGGCCCATCAGCGACTCCGCCATGGCAACGTCCTTCCGACATTTTTTATGTTTGCCGCTCTCATGTGGGAAAAAACTATCAATGCTTCCCTGATAATTCTTATACCCACATCAGCCCAGTGATCTTCGGAATCAAAGAGAACTTTAGAATTCATCCAATCTGTCATTTGGTAACTCACCCACACCGGAACCCCTTAGCTTATTCACATTTAAACGAAAGGGGGGTGGGCTTTTTGAGCTAAGTCTTTAGCAATTATGTCTGCCACCGCTGGGTAATGGTGAGAAATGGAGGATATCATTACATCCGCCAGGATGCATTGGTCCCACAACACTCCCCTTGCGGCAGTGTACAGTCCACCTTGCGATAGAGCTGGGGGGCTGTGTCCGAGGGATGGGGACCAAACCAAGTATAACCATGATCGTCAGGGTTCATGGCCCTATATGTGTCTATCAAAGGATTGGGAATTCAATAGAGACGTGAGCATTGTACTGTCCGTGCGCAGAGGAGAGGGGGATGGAAATGTCTGCTGCAAAGCGATGTGAGTGAAGGTTTTCTTCATTGATGCATTTGGAGAGGGATACAACATCCCCTGAGCTTCTTGGGGATTACTAGTACTGGGCTTCTTAGCGAAAAGAATGTCATTGAGAGAGAGGTTTGCAGAGACAAGTGCCATCTTGGTCGAGTCGCACGACTCTTTCACCAGTCTTCCATCGATTTGACGATTTGCATCTTGTTGATACCACACCTACATACCACACCTACATAAGAAATCGTCAAATCGGTGGAAGACTGGTGGAAGAGTCGGGTGACTCGACCAAGATGGCACTTGTCTCTGCAAACCTCTCTCTCAATGACATTCTTTTCGCTAAGAAGCCCAATACTGGTACCTTTAGCCACCATATTCTGGCATTGGAAGTGCAGGTGCATTCGCATCTGCTGCGTTTGCAACTTGCTCATTCCTAAGAAGCAGCAATAATCTACAAAGAATCACATTATTGAAGAAGGAACCTCCTTGTCGAAATTGTGGGTCTTCATTCATGAAGTACATCTTCACGATGAGATCCATGTGGCATTATTATCATATATGATCACACGAAGAACTTTGTATTTACGGTCTGGTTTGAGGATGTTGCATGCCCATTAGCAGATAGGCAATGTGCAGACCCATAGATAACAGATGTGAAAGAAAGACTCCATGAAAAGCAATGTGAACAAAATGTTGTGACGGTGTGGTCCGAGGAGGATGCATGCCTATCAGTAGATACGCAATGCGCAGGCCCAAAAGATCAGCAATGTGAAAGAAAGACTCCAGGAGTAACAACGTGAACAAAATGTAATAATGTGAATCAAGACTCACGTATAGTCCTTTAAAATCATTGCGACGCTCTCTATCAGTATTGCTCATCCGAGTTTTATTGTTCCATCGGGGCTCCTGAGATTTTAATCTTGTCGAGAGTTTTTCGGACCGCAAACCACATCATCTCTGCCATAATACCCAGGGCTCCGAGGATAAGTCTCGATACGACCACCGTGATAGTGTCACTATTATCACGATAACTAATATAGTCGTCTCGTTGGGCACGAAGATCATCACCTGTACTCCTAGAATAATCATCACGTCTCCCTCAAAAATCGTCATCGTGTTTGGAAAAAGCTCTATGCCTTGGTTGATAATCATTGTCCCGAAGTCAGGGTTGGTAATCCGCTATAGTCCGAGGGTTTCTATCTCCTACATCTCTCCACGAGGAGGAATCTCTCAGGTCCTATCTTAAGGAATATGATGTTTTACCCTTATCTCGATATAACACTGTATCAGGTCTGGTTTCGATCCTCGATAGTTTCTCGGCCAATCCGTGCACCATTTCCGTCAACCTTTCTATGGGATCACTACTAGAAGTCGATCGCCCGTTGGGTTCTTTGAACGAGTACTGTGGATGGGCCCAAGGTCTGTCATCAATATCCAGATACTTCACTAACCTTGAATTGCGGGAAGGAGAATGATATCTATTCAGGCGTCGTAAACGATCCCATATTAGACCCTTGTAATAAAAAACTCATCATGCGGGAGTTCTCGCAGAATACTCTTCTGCTTATCCTTGGACAATCGACTAATAAATATGGCGCACCTGTCCACCTCGCATAATATCCCCTTTTCTATCAGCACTCGTGACATCTTTACGAAGCTATAGCCAAAGGCTTATAACACTCTCATCCTTTTCTCTAGTCAGTGACTCCAGATCGTGAATAGTGTATCTAATATCCGTGTCACTAAAACGTTGGTACAAATTCTCCCTGTAAATTTTCCAGCGTCGATCTTTTGGCTTCTCAACCTTAGTTATGCTAACGAGATTCAAATCACAGTTGAAAGGGAAGTTATAAATAATCTCATCTTTGGTCCATCGGCTCCTATACGCATAGAGTTCCCACTTCTCAAGATATTTTGAGATACCATAGCCCCTGAAAATGGGCGGTTGAAGGTCAACAAACCGCAAGGGAGGAGTCTGATTGATGCGTTCTTTGAGCTCACGGAGAGCCCGACCAGGGGAAGTTTGGTACTCGTTTGTATCTCTTTGTGCTCTCATCATGCCCATCTCCATTAATCTGAGACTCTCAGCAGAGCTCTGACCTAATGAGAAACTAGACCCAACTCTCCTCCCACGATCGAGTAATTGTGCAGCCTGGACCTATTGAACTTCCTATCTTCTTTACCCTAGTCACTTAACAGTAAG
>BFEA01000181.1:238996-256981 GCA_003427395.1 Chara braunii
CCTATCTTCTTTACCCTAGTCACTTAACAGTAAGCCAAAAGAAGAAAAGCAGCCCGGACCTATTGAAATAATAAATCAAGCTCTTCACCAACTAATGCCCCTCGCACATATCTTGTCATAGATAGGTCCCCATAATGTGAACGTAATGTGAGAGCCGTCAGTAAGGGCTAGTAGCCCGGACCTATTGATTTAGCCAGAAAAAAGCGCTCATTGTCGTAGAGGGAGGGCGGGATGGTACACCTCTAACAATTTATTGCTGGAGTACCCTCCAAAGTCGTCATTTGCACCGTCAGACCTGCACATGCCTTCCTGAAAGGGTTGGGCCAAGCCCTATCGCGGCTAACTAGCCTAAGGCTAGCCTTCTTGGCTAGTTTTTTTAGGCTAGAAACCCTATAAGGAGGCCAGATACGCTAGCAACACGCCCCTAGATACACAAAACAAGTTAGTAAGGGGGTAGGACCTTTATTTAGGATTTTTCATGTATATATATATATATTTTATGATTTTTTAGGAATTAATTATGATTTAATTTTAATTTTAAAGGCCCAAAAATATTTATTTTGACTTCAAAATATTTTTAAAAATTTTAAACCCGCAAAAATATATTATTTGGAATTTAAAGAATTTTTTTCCCCCCAAAATTGCACTTTTATTAACAAGGCCCAGTGCAAGATAGTAAAAACAGGGACGGCAGGTTGTCCTGCCCCACCAGGAGCCCGGAGCCCCATCCCTGCGTACACAGTGTTTGCACTCTTTACCCTAACGCGGCAACCACCCTGCTACGAACACAGTTTCTAATCCCACTACAAAAGCAATTCTTCTTCCCTCCAACCCGATCACCACACTCCTTAACCCTAGCACGACACCAACCCTACCACAAAGACCATCTCCATTCCCATCAACAACCAACCCACATACAACACCCTACACATTCAAAATAAAAACTACCAGTTCAGATAACGAAAATTCCTATCGAACACTAGCCAAAACACACTACACATCAATTTGTGGCACCAAGGACAACCTGTCTAGAGAATCAAAGTATCTCCACGTCATTACCCCACCGCGAACGAAGCGCCGACGACATAACAAATTAGGGTCGCCCACCTATCTTAATTCCAATGCGTTCGTAATTCAAGCCCAACATCGCACCCACAAAGCATCGAACTAAACAGCAGCAACATACTGAAGTAGGGTTGCCCACCTATAAAAACTGAAGCCATTTTGTTCGAGCAAGGTATATCTAACCAAACATTAACGTTAACCCAGGAACAGGCATGTCAATGCCCCAAATACCCAAGAGCCATAGAAAGGACACATTGAAAAGGGAAATCCTACACACTAGACTAGAATAGGGAAAAAGAAATCCTACAAAAACACAAAAAGAGGAATCCTACAAAACACCAACTCTTACCCTACAAAACACATAACCTAAAATAGGAAATAGTCTAAACGCAGCACTACAATTCGAAAACAAAACTCGAAAACACCAAGTCGACGAAACAGGCAATTTAGGAAATAGCACTAAAACTAGTCTACAAAACAGACAATCACAGAGATATCCCTAAGACTACACTTAACCCTCAAACGATGCACACCAAACATACTGCGTTCCTCGGAAGAGGATCTTCGATCTTCAACTCCAACCAGAAGATCTCCAACAAAACTTTGGCAGCGCAATCCAATCATGCTCCTCCAACTCCCACAACAAATCAACGCCTAAAATTTCAACCTCACGAATCACGACAACTTCACGAATCAACGCATGAAACGGCATCTTCAACAACTTCATAACCAAAATCTTCGTACCTAACATCAAACGTTCTTCAACACGCTGATCAAGTTTTTCATACCCGGTGTGAAAGCATCCTCCCGCAAGCACGCCACCCCCCCCCACACACCCCAACGCACTCTCTACTCGGCACGCCAACATAACCACGCCTAACCCCACGGCCAGGAGCGGTAGGGGGCAGATGAGACCAGTCGAGCATGGTGACTCAACCGTGGCAGCGCCCGCCGCCGGACCAAACCCGCAACGCCACGACTTCGCCTCACCCAAGCAGCTTCGGGCTAATTGCAAGGAATTTGAGCAATAGCGAGATGACAATAAGCAGATTGCACAATCACGTTGAAGGCCAAATAGTATCACAGTGTCCAGAAAGCAGAAATGCACCAATATAACACCAGTGAAGATTCGTAACACTGAAAACCAATGTTAATGAGAGCTTGCTCTCTCCACCACCAACATGAGTGTCCAGCCCCTATCTCCCTACTTGGCGCTCGGCGCCCAGCCTACTTCCTACACAACTACTCTCTACCTACTAGTTGACAATCCAACTGTTGACGTCAGCAGCCTCCGTAGTACTTGAAGATGTTGCCTATGCAGACCATCGCCAATACCAGGTATGTGCCCTCACATCATCATCATCATCCTTCTCTCTCTCTCCTTCTTCTTACTCCCATGTCTTCCCTTTGTACACCCGAAGACCACCCCTGCGCCTCACTGTAGTCCAAGCCCAACCAGCTATGGAGGCTGGGCTATGGCGCTGCTCTCAGCAACGCCCTGCTACCTGCACGACCACATGTGCTAGCACCTCGCCTCTCAGTGCCAGCGGCAGCCCACGAGCTTCTGCTCCAGCAGCGCTGCCGCTAGCATGCGAGTGCCTGAACGAGCTCCAGACAGCGAGCTCTTTCCTATATGGAAAGAGTGCTTGCTTCGCAGCCTGGTTGGCTTGGGCCTGGGCCTAGAAGCTTCCGGTAGGCCCCAGGGTGCTGTGCCTTTGGTGCAGCTACTAGGCCTCGTTCGGTTGGGCCTCCTAACTGTCTGTGTATGAGGCTGCGATTCTCGCCCAAGGCTTGTACTTCTCTGAAAGGCACGGTAGGCCGTAGAATGTCTCGCTGCTCGGGCTATGTTTCCTTTAACCAACTAGCGCAACGAAATTGCCTGGACCCCCCGAATACGAATTTGACAGCTTAGGGCCTCATGATTTGTTAGGCCCACCTTCACTTAGGGCGGGCACATATGCAACAGGGGGCCCTTAAGCCTGCCGAGGTCCCAGATCCTCGCATTCCCTCCTCTTGTACTTGGAGAGTCCTCTGAGAAGTCTCCTAATCTGCAGGCATCTTCCCTTTGAGATCTCTTTCGTAGCCTGCAATGACTTGAGGTGCAGTTCTCATGAGTTCTTCTCTGGTGAACCACCAATCTTCGCTGGGATCCAGATGATGTCTGAATCTGACCCGATATCGCATTTTCGGCTTAGGAGGGCGGCCTCTGCCCGATGGTCGAGGTACAGGCATCACCCGATGTTCCACGATCTGGTCGATGTCCACTTCAGCATCCATGGTTGGGGGCAGCATAGACCGTCTGGAAGGGAACTGTGCAGACTCTGAAAAAGGTGCCAGCTTTGAGGCATGGGAAACAGGGTGTGTACGTAAGTGTGGGGGTACGCGAAACACGTAGGAAGGCCCATACTCTCGATCGCCCACTATGTCTAGGACCTTCCATGGACCGAAGTACTGTGGCATGAGTTTCGTGGACATACCTACTTCCTGTCACAGTTCAAATGACTTGACCCAGACTCTGTCTCTTACTTGAAAGTTAGAAGGCCGTTTGTGCTTGTTCTCGGATGCAATCTTGGCATCCTGAGACTTTCTAATATTTTCTATGGCCTGCTGCAGCATCTGTTCATATTCGACAGCGACCTCTATGCTGCCAGGTGCTGCAGTTGCCTGGTTTTCGGGCAGTAGGTAGTCGAGGGCGGATCTGGGTTTCCAACCAAGATGCAGTTGGTTCGGAGTCCTGCGAGTAGTGTTGTGTACAACAATGTGGCTGGCGACGAGTGGTAGCTTCTCGTCCGAGTCGTCCTGACTTGGCTTGATGTAATGTCGAAGCATGTGCTGCACTAGTCGGTTCATCTGCTCCGCCTGACCATTGGACTCAGGGTGGTTCCCTGATGTTATTTGCAGTCCCGTTCCCATCTGCTAGGCTGTGCTTTGCCACAATTCACTTGTAAAACGTACATCCCGGTCACTGACGATAGATTTAGGTAAACCGAAGTCCCGTTCCCAGTTATCCATAAATAGTTTGATGATGTAGTCAGTTTTAGCAGTTTCAGGCATAGCGATAAGTCTAGCATACTTGGAAAAACGGTCTACTATAACGAAGATGTGTCTTTTCCCAGACCTGCTAGTCACAAGGGTATCCATGAAGTCCATGGATACACTTTGACCAAGACGTTCAAGAATCGACAAGGGCTTAATGAGCCCCAGCGGAGCCTGCGTCCTAGGTTTATCACGTTGACAGACCTGCAAGTTTCAACATACTTTTTGGCATCTTCCATTATAGAAGGCCACCAGAATTTTTGTACTAGGTTTGCTGAAGTTTTCCTATACCCGAAATGTCCAGTTGCATCATGGCACTCACCAAAAAACAACTACGCAAAAACTCTCTAGTTGGAACACTATCTTTTATTCCCTACCTTATCAAGAAACAACAATCCATTGACCACGACAAACTCATCGGAGGTAGCTTTATCCTTAGCCTCCAGTTTGCGAATGATCTCAGACAAAACTGAATCTTCTTGATAGGCTTCCACCAGTGATCGAGTGAGTTCGTCAGATATGCCAAACTCGGTAACTAGCACGCCCAAATAATCTGCCCTACGCAATAACGCATCAGCCACTTTGTTGTACTCTCCCTTGATTGGATCAAGTTGATAGTCATACGTGTCTACCACTTGAATCCATGGTTTCAAGGCGTCTGAGAGTACCGACTGTGTCTTGATCCAACGCAACATCTCATGGTCGAATTTGACATAAAAGAATCTGCCGAGGAGATAATCTCTCCTGTGGACTAGCGCTCTATAGAGGGCATAGAGCTCACGCTCATATGTGGACCGTGCTAATTTATGAGATGGCATTTTTTTGATCATGTACTCGATTGACCTCTACTTTTTCCCCTCCTGTGCAAGGACCGCGCCTATACCATATTGGCTGGCGTCTGTGGTCACTACAGATCACTGGTCAGGATACGGAAGTTTGAGGACTTCATAGTGTGTTAAAGCATACTTCAATTTCTTGAAGGCTTCCTCACACTCTTCTATCCACTCCCAAGGGGTGTCAAGGCGAGTTCGGTCAGTTAGTGGGGAAGCTATAGTACTACAGTTCTTCACAAATGGGCGGTGGTAGCCTATCATCCCCAAAAATGACCGGACCTCAGTGACAGTCCGAGGTCTGGGCCAGTCCCGTATACTGGCCACCTTGGCATCGCCCGACCTCAACCCTTCCGTGGAGATTTCATAACCCAAGTACAAGATCTTGGTGCGACCGACCTCGCATTTCTCCAAGTTCCCCTTGTATTGATGTTGTCTTAGGAGGCCTAGCACTAAGTGCTCAGCGTGCTCCTCTACAGTCCTACTAAAGATAAGTATATCGTCGAGGTACACGACGATAAACTTGTCCAAGTACTCATGAAATATCGTATTCATGGCGTGCTGGAATGTCCCAGGGGCATTGCATAGGCCAAACGGCATCACCACAAACTCGTACAGACCGTACCTGGTCTGAAATGCGGTTTTGTGCTGGTCCTCAGGTCTACTGGCAATTTGATGGTATCCGGACTTGAGATCTATCTTAGTAAAGTACCGGCATCCCTGCACTATCCTGTAGGTCGCCGATCGGGGGTAGGGGCTCCACCTTTTTAACGGTGATGGCATTGAGGCCCTTATAGTCAATGCACATCCTCAAGGTACCCTCTTCTTCGGGACAAATAAGAATGGCGCACCGTAAGGGGAGGTACTCGGCCGAATCCATCCCTTTTCTGTGAGCTCCTTGAGCTGGCGGCAGAGCTCATCCAACTCCGCAGGAGACATCCTATAGATCCGTCCTCTAGGCACCTTGTTACTTGGGACAACTTCTATTGCATGGACCACCTCCCTTTCCACCACGCCTGTGGGCTCCACAAAAAGGTTGGAATATTGTGCGACGACCGATTCTATCTCTGGGGGTGTTTTAACGGCTTCCCCTTTCTCAGAGACAAATACTAGATACATGCCTTTCTCGCGATTCTGCTTATAGTAATTATAGAAAGAGAAGGCACACATGCAGCCGTAGTTTTCCACTAGACTGCTAGCTTTATACTTTTGCAGTCTAACGGTCCTACCATTGGGCAGCTTGGGTATCAATACCTTCTTATCCCAATCAAACTGAGGTTGAGCAACGTTGAGGTACTACATGCCTAGTAGCATATCGAAGGGCAGTTCGTCGCTAACGAGGAATGAGATTTTATGTCTCGCTTCCCCTCCTTCATAAGAGAAGGTACATACTACGTCCTTGACATAATCTTTAACTGACATCTGGTGCTTGTTGGCTAGCGTAGAAGCTACAATGCTTCTAAGCCGCTGCACTTGGTCCCGTAAGCTCAGTCTATCCACACAAGCACGACTGATAAAACTTGTTTCATTATGATCCACAATTGGAGAATCTAAAAATATATACAAATAATCGTAAAAAGGAGTGCTTATCAGACCAATAAATAAGCTTAGGAAAGAAAGTATAATTAAAGGAATGAGCATATACAAATTAGATTCATGTACTTTTTTTATAGGTTTTGGATTGTTATGTAGAGCCTATGTCTACGAAGGCACCCACTTTGCGGCCACCTACATCAACCTCTACCACGAAATGTTCCTCCTTGGGACCTCTACTGATCATCGCCCAAGAGTCTTTGGGGTCCTTCCCTGACCACTCAGACTATAACTCTTCTAAGGACTCAGACACACATCTCTCGAACAGAGCGTCGATGGGTCTGAATGTGTCTACGGGGCGATGTTCGGGTCACAAGCCTTGGCCAACGCCTGAAGTGGGGAAGGCAACGTTACCACTTCAACACGAGTAAGAGCGGCTAACACTCCGACTGGCCTGAGGTGTTTCCTTGCGAAGTGCTCGCAGAAGCACTGCCAGGGTTCGAAGATAAGCCCACCACTGTTGGAGCGGCTACCCTCGTCGTGACCTTCTTGCCTCGAGGAGTTCTTGACGTGTGGCCATAATTGCCACAGTTCCTACATGTGCCCTTGGCAACTCGGTCACTCCACACCTCGTACTCTAATTTGCCCATGTGGGTGCTCCTTGGTCGCCCTGACCCATAGACCAACCTACTTTCTTCTTCCCGGTCCCCCTAGCCTTTTCTTTGATAGGCGCCACAACTCCCCCATCCGAAGTCTCACTGGCCCCATCATGCTCTGTCTCATCCCCTAGATCTGGGAACTCGTCAATTTCCATCGTCTGACCATCATGGTCAATGAACATTAACTGACCCTTCTTCTTTCAGTCTTGGGGAAGCTTCTTCCTCCTACCATTTGTTGGACCCTGATGTGCGGACCCAAGCTTTGCCTCTATATCTAAGGCCTTCTTGTTGAAAGAAGCAAAGTTGTGTTGGTCGACGTAGGCCTCATCTACCAGCTTAGTCCATACCTCTGAAGGCAAACATCTCGGGTAATCCGTAAGGAGTACCTGCTGGTCATAGCGGACACCAGGTACCACGAGCAGACGTTCTACGGTATTTGTGATCTCGCGAACATTCTTGTACCTCTTGGCACAAAGATTGTTGATCGCGTCTGTGGCCTTCTGAGCCCCTTGAGGATCATGCCATCTATTATACACGGACCGTACGAAGTCTTCCAATGTCTAGGCCTGGGCCCAGGCATCGAAGTTCTGCCCGTTGCCCTGCTGCTGCACTAGGCCATTCAACCAGCGGGCTGCTGACCCCTCTAAAGAGGAGGCAGCCACTATAACTTCTTGCTTTGGCCTGGTGAGCTTGTGCCTCACATATGTGGGCACAGTTCTCACCCAGGTGTCCAGGTCCTCATCCTTTTTCCTGTCGCCAGAAAAAGGTTTAGGACTCAGCAATGGCATCTTTGGCATCCACTGCATGGGCTGCATTGGCCCATGAGATTGCTGCAGTGGCTGCATCGCCACTGAGACAGGTTGCTGCGCGTTTACCTGAGCTTGCCCTGACGATGGTACGGCAAAATCTCTATAAGGACCGGACCTCTCATAGGTACATAACCACCTAGAGGGGGCATGCCAAACATATGTGAGGAGGGCCCAACCGGCGACGACGACATTGATGGACCCGCAACCGAAGGGGGAGCTACAACAAACTGAGGCTGCCAGATCACTGGGCGGGGTAGTGAAGCCTGAATTTGTTTTAGGCCTGCCACTAGTTCAGCCAACACTTCCTGCCGAGCAATCTGCGTCTCAGCCACACATAGAAGCGAATTCCGCAGGGCTTGCATAGCGGGATCAAGTGTGGACTCATCTAGTGCCTCTAGCTTGCCTAGTTCGTGGAATCTATTACCTAGTCTAGCTTTTTTCATTATAACTCTTCTTCTTCTCTCTACTGCCTCATCCAACTGCCGCTGCAGCTCATCGTGAAGTTCTTCTGCTTGGAGGATTTCGTAATTCTCCAGCGTGAGTTGAGCCCGTTGGCAGGCTTGCAAGCCAACACTCCGGCTAACGGAAGCTTGAGAACCACTCTGACTGACTCCTGACGAAGTGGCCTGTGAAGAGGCCTGCGACATGGAGGAGGTGGCCATGGTTGCACCTGTGCGAGCTACAGTTCTAGACCTGGCGCTGGCAGTGGCGTCCTTCGCTCTCCTTGCTGCTGCCCTCTCTCTATCCTCTCTCCACAGTCTCCTCTCGTCTCCTGAGAGCAGTTCTACGAGTGATCCTACGAGTGATCCTAAGGTCATCCACTAACAATTCCTCCTCACTAGTGCTTGCATCACTCATGAGCTACAGTGTGTGTGATCTAAACTAGAATCCACACTGAATCCTACCTCAGCATGGCACACAACCGAGTATGATATACAACTAATTCCGGTCGGCCAAGACAAAAACAGTTAGGTAGTTTAGTGTCAACTTATGTTAGATCCTACAGGGAACCTTAAATCTATTTTTAAATTACTCTAATACAGATTGCAATGCAGCAAGAAATGTTATACTCTATCTGTCAGTTGTTAGTCAAGTCCGTAACAACTAAATAATCAAAAATAAAAGTAATGTTCCCTGCAGAGATGTATGCCGAATGGCAGTTTGTCTAATTAATGCCACAGCGAACACTTGTCGGAATCCAACCCTTTCCCTGTATCCCTCTTGAGTAGTCACTTTGTGTCAACGCCCTGAGCATCTGGTTGAGCAGTGTGTCTGAAGGTGTGCAATCCGGCCCACCCTTGTGCCCCAAGTCTACGCCGAACCCGCCAGGCCCTGCACCTTATTTATCCTCGCATGCAACGAGCCCTACAACCGGTTTGATCTGGCTGATCAAGAGGAAGTTTTAGGACAGCCCCCACCGTCCTCACGGATTATTTAACGTCGCAATCAGAACGACGATCACAACCAGAGTCAACACCGAGTCCCTGCCAGAAATATTTTAAAGACGGTCTGGAAAGCATTTGTTCAAAGGGCGGGCATGCCCTGCATGACCTCTACTGTGCAGCAGCAGAACCAAGGACTTGCGGCAAAGCATGCGTGTACTAGTCCCAACGGGTTGGCCTGGTGACCGTGACCCGAGTGCTTCGTCCCGGGCCCTTCAGAGGCATTGCCCGTCTCCCACCAGCTTGCTGCCCAAGAAGAATGTCGACTCTCAAGGTTGAGCGCTCGCGACACCTCACATTGAGAGGACTCTCAAGACAAAACTCACTTCCTCACGGTATTAAGTAATGGAGAGGGTATACAAGGAAGAGAGCAACGTAGCTCATAATGCTGTTCCCAACCACAGATTTCTCACCGGCAACCTGATGTGCATTTATGATGACCGGTCTTTGCCTCGACACAGCAAACAGCAGAATGCAGTTCCACCTCGGCTTAATTGCCACATCAGCAGCTCTCATCATCCAGCGTACACTGCAGTTCCACCTCGGCTTAATTGCCAGATCAGCGGCTCTCATCATCCAGCGTACACCCCTAATGTCACCACATAGCTTCCTGGCGCACCCACACGACCCTGGGCCGCCTTACGTCCAACGCCCAAGCCTTATCACTGCTCCACACCTCATGCGAAGCACCGAATAACTATCGCGAAGAACCAATGAAGCGCAGTTTGAACCACCTCCGATACCAAATTGCAAGGAATTTGAGCAATAGTGAGATGACAATAAGCAGATTGCACAATCACATTGAAGGCCAGATAGTATCACAGTGTCCAGAAAGCAGAAATGCACCAATATAACACCAATGGAGATTCGTAGCACTGAAAACCAATGCCAATGAGAGCTTGCTCTCGCCACCAGCCTACTTCCTACACAACTGCTCTCTGCCACAATGCAACTGTTGACGTCAGTAGCCTCCGTAGTACTTGAAGATGTCGCCCATGCAGACCATCGCCAATACCAGGTATGTGCCCTCACATCATCATCATCATCATCCTTCTCTTGGTCTCCTTCATCTTACCCCCACGTCTTCCCTTTGTACACCCGAAGACCACCCCTGCGCCTCACTGTAGTCCAAGCCCAACCGGCTATGGAGGCTGGGCTATGGTGCTGCCCTGAGCAGCACCCTGCTCCCTGCACTACCGCACACGCTAGCACCTCGCCTGTCAGCGCCAGCGGCAGCCCACGAGCGTCCGCTCCAGCAGCACTGCCGCTAGCATGCGAGTGCCTGAATGAGCTCCAGGCAGCGAGCTCTTTCCTATATGGAAAGAGCCTGCGTGCTTCGCAGCCTGGCTGGCCTGGGCCTGGGCCTAGAAGCTTTCGGTAGGCCCCAGGGTGCTGCGCCTTTGGTGTGGCTACTGGGCCTCATTCGGTTGGGCCTCCTAACTGTTTTTGTGTATGAGGATGCGATTCTCACCCAGGGCCTGTACATTTCTGAAAGGCACGGTAGGTTGTAGAATGTCTCCCTGCTCGGCCTATGTTTCCCTCAACCAACTGGCGCGACGAAACTTCCTGGACCCCCCGAATACAAATTTGACAGCTTAGGGCCTCTCGTGATATGTTAGGGTCGCCTTCACTTAGGGCGGGCACATATGCAGCAGGGGCCCCGTAGGCGTGCCGAGGTCCCATATCCTCGCATAATGGTTAAAACGTTTTCAAATTAAGTTTTTTTTTTTAAATTAATACAATATTATTTAATTATAAGGGGGGTAGGACCTTCATTTATAATTTTTAATATGAGTCGGTGAAACTCCGACGAAACAGTTTGTCACAGCCCCTCGTTTGTTGTCCTCTTCTCTCTCTCTGCCTACAGTTTACCGGGCAGTTCTATTTGTGACGATATATACATACAGGGTCGCCGGCGTACGGGATGGGCCGAACTTTCGAACCCGAACGCCCGAACGTTAGGCACCCCCTCTCGGTGCGTTCGGCCGTTCGGTCGAACGCAGACTCAAGAAAAAAAAAAAAAAAAAGAATTCCAAAAAGTCTGGGAAAAAATTATGTTATACAGAAGAATAAACTAAACAACATTTGCCTCAACGTTACATCCAAATTCGTTACCAAATTTGAAATAAAAATCAAATACTAAAACTAAATTATAATAATGAAAATTTAGAAAAAATACAACGAGAATGAAATTATTGAGTGGGTGAGCACGTTTTTGACACCGCCATCTTTGGTGATTTTTCATTTTTTTTTGGCTGTCACAAATGCCATAAAAATTTGTATATGTGTATCTTACATAATAGAGAATATACGAATAAAGTTTAAAAAAACAATATTTTGTTTCATGCCCCGAATAAAAGGAAAAACAAAAAGCTAGGTTACCTGATCGGACGTCCGGGACTCCCCTGACCGTCCGGGGTTGTCCGCTCGGACAACCGGTCGGACATCCTCCCCTGGCAGACTGTCCGAGCCCGAACGACAAAAAAAAAAAAAGAAGAAAAAATTCCTCCAAAAAATCTGAAAAAAAAACTATGTTATGCAGAAACATAAACTGAAGAACTTTTGCCTTGGGATGATATCGAAATTCGTTGTCAATTTTAAAATAAAAAATAAAATTAAAAACACCCCCAATTTTTTTTATTTTTTTTTCGTGCATTTAATTGTTAAAAATAGAGTTGTCCGGGCCCGGACGTCCGGGACCCCCCTGACTGTCCGCCCAGGACGTCCTGCCATCGGACAACTGGTAACATAGACAAAAAGTGAAAAAAGAGAAAAAACAAATTAGTGAGTGGGCAAGCAAGTTTTGACACCACCATCTTTGCCGATTTTTCATTTTGATTTGGCTGAACAGAATGGCTTCAAAATTAAGAGGGAGATACCTTGCATCACAAGGAACTCACAGAAAAAAATTCAGAAAAAAATAATAATATTTAGGTGCCAAAATCTTTTTTTGCGGGGTCAGGTCCGGGCCCCGTACAGGGACCCGAATGCCCGAACATTCGAGGGTCTGCTTAGGGGCCTCCGTACGTTCGGCCTGGCAACCTTGTATATATATATATATATTTTATGAATTTTTAGGAATTAACTATGATTTAATTTTAATTTTAAAGGCCCAAAATATTTGCTTTTGACTTTAAGATATTTTTTTAAATTTTAAAGCCGCAAAAACCAGGCTACCAGCCGGGTCACCCCATTTTACCGGGCAGCCCGGTCGTGCAAAGACCAAGGAAGGTCGCAGCTAAAAAAAAAAAAAAAAAATTCAAAAAATCCCTAGGCTACCAGCTGGGCCGCCCGGGTCCCGGGTGGCCAGCCCGTGCAAGGAGGTCCCAGCAAAAAAAAAAGAAAAAAAAAAGAAAAAATCCGAAAAAAAACTATGTTATGCARAAAAAWAAACTGAACAACTTTTGCCGCAGGGTCACATCAAAATTCTTCACCAAAATTAAAATAACAATTAAAAATTAAAAGTAATTTTTTTATTTTTATTTTCTTGGCCCGGCCGGGCAAATGACCCCGGGCCACTCTGGTAGCCTAGAAAAATCCGAAAAAAAACTATGTTATGCCGAAAAGTAAACTGAGCAACTTTTGCCTCAGTGTCACATCGAAATTCTCTACCAAATGTAACATAAAAATTTATATTAAAAAGTTTTTTTTTTCTTTTTTCTTTTTTTTTCTTTTTGGCTCGGCCGGGCAAGTGTTCCCGTGGCACTTTGGTAGCCTAGCGCAAAAATATATTATTTGGAATTTAAAGAAACTTTCAAAATATCTATGAATTAATAATGTTTAAAACGTTTTTAAATTAAGTTTTAAATTGTTTTTTTTAATTAATGAAATATATTTATTAAAAAGACAGTTTAAAAGTTAATTTAAAAACGTTTTAACCATTACTAATTCATAGATATTTTGAAATTTGGAATCAGACTCACATTCATTCACACTTCACATATATGCAAACAGGTTCCGCAGCAAACTGGCGTCAAGCACCCACTAAGAACTCGAAGATATGGTGCCAAGAACTCGGTTCAGATACAAGTTCACTTCCACTAGCTATGGCGGCACATCGCCGGTACAACTCTCTGTCGTCACTCACTAGACACTGCTGTTCGCACACAGGATCACCCTGGATACCCCACACACCACACACTGTGTACAGTCACACACACACATTGCACTTCACTACCAGCTATGGTGGCTATGGCCGCTTCTACTCTATGGCTATGGCTACACTACTCTCCGTCAGCCCACTTCAACTTCGGGCGCATCTGCAGACCACCTCGCACAAGCCGCTGTTGGCAGCGCTTCCGCATGGCTTAGTGAGGAATGAATGAATGTGTGGACGCTGCCTCTTGATTTATACCTCTGTGACTCGCTGGTCTGCCCTTTTCCATCGGCCCGTGGTACACACAGTCCCTCATGGTACTTGCTGGACTGAACTGGGACTGACTGGACCTGTACCGCTGATTGCATGGGTTTGCACCGCAGACTCACTGCAGTCGTATTGCCAACGTACTGAGGTTGGATCCATCACTTGCCCACTTGCCTCTGTGTAAACGTGAGCTCACTACGAAAGGCCACTTCCGGTACCTTCCGGAAGTAAGTGGACTTGGCCTTTCGGGTACTGTAGCAGCTACGACCTGGACCTTTCAGGACTGTAGCAGCTACGACCTTGACCTTTCAAAATACTTGTAGCTACGACTTCTACAGAGCTGGGACTCCTACTCGACAGATCTACAGATCGAACCCCTACCACTACACAGACTTACGAGAGACAAACAACAACTAACAAAACGCAGGTCACGGGTTCAAACACTCGGGGTCGACATAGATACTGTACACAGGTAAGGTGAGAACTAGGGATCGAGCGTTGGGATCTGCATTCGCTACTGCTAAAAGGTGAAAACCGTTTCACTCCGGATGGCCTAAATTCGAGGTCCTCCGAGAATAACTCAGTTCAAGGCAGAACCTTTACGTTTCTCATCTCTCTCGTAGGCTCTAAATATGTCGGGAGCTGTCTCTAGAAGTTTTGTTCTAGTAAACGAGCGGTCGTCCTCGGGCTCCTGATAAGCGAATCGGACCTTATATTGTTTCTGTGGACGACCTGTACCTCCTGTCCTGAACACATCTTCACCTACAATGTCGTCAATGTCATATCTTTCGTCCATGTCTGGGGGGATCATGGATCTCCTAAATGGAAACTGTTGACTCATGACACACGACAACAACTTTGATGCATGGAATACAGGATAGGTGTGGAGGTGTGCTGGAATCTCAATAGTGTAGGACGGTCCATCCTCGCCGCCCCTGACTTCTAGCACTGGCCACGGTCCTCTATACGCAGGCAGTAACTTCTGCGAAATGTTCTCCTCAGTAGCAAACTCTTTCGACTTGACCCAGACTAAGTCGCCTACTTGGAACTGCGACGAGCGATGATGGTTGTTGGCTTGCTCTATCATCCTATGCTGGGCCTTCCTGAGGTTCTCTACACTGTAGCCAACTCTTTTTCGTGCTGAATCGCAAACTCCCTAGTACCGGGTGGTAGCCTATGAATCTCGTCCCGGTTAAGTCCCTCAAACGGTTTGCGTGGTCTAAAGGACTTGTGCAACTCGTTGGGGGTGCGACAAGTGGACAAGTGCACGATGTTGTTATACGCACTGGCTACCTTGGGTAACATCTCGTCCCTGTTGATCTGATCCGGTCTAATATACATACGCAGAACTTGTTGTAGGATCTTGTTCATCTGTTCAGTCTGACCGTTAGTCTTTGGATGGCGGCCAGACGACATCAGCAACTGTGATCCATATACTTTCATTAACTCCTGCCAGTTCTGACTTGTAAACCGGGTATCTCTATCACTATAGACAGTGGGACACCATGCTCATTAACCCAAAAGTCAAAAAAATTCTGAATCACTAGCTCAGTACGAGCTTCTGAGGGTAAGGGAACAAAAACAGCATACTTACTAAATCTGTCAACTATGACCATGACTTGGCTCCTACCGTGCCTACTCTTGACGTCGGCGTCCATAAAGTCAATGGACACTGAATCTCCGGGCTGGTCAGGGATAGGCAGGGGTCTGAAAAGACCTAGAGGGGCACGCGTAGTAGTCTTATTCCTCTCGCATACCTTGCAACTGCGGACATACTGTATGCAGTCATTCTTCATCCCTGACCAAGTGTACGCGCGCATCAGATTGGCTAAGGTCTTTTGCCAACCAAAATGTCCCTCAGTATCGTGACATTCCCCTAGGACCAGGCTACAAATCTCCTCACTATTAGGAATGGACAATCGGTAAACTACATTAGTCTTCTCGAATAACAACCCCTATGTAGTGCGGTAATCTGGCTCGGTCTCCGGGGCCTCCTTTACTCTCTTAAGAAGGTCACTTTAGATAGGGTCCTGCGCATACGCCTGTCTAACTTTCTGTTGCAGGTCTCTCCCTATATCCAGATAATGAATTATCGCTCCAAAGTAATCAGCTCTCCTTCTTGGAGCGTTCGCAACTACATTATACTTCCCTTTGACGGGCTTGAGCTCAAAATCATACTGGTCTAGTTCGGCGGCCCACCTAGTCAGCTTAGGTGTCATCTTGGCTAATGTTTCGTGGTCTGAATAGACTTTGAAGTGCCTCCCAAGCAAGTAGTGCTTCCAGTGCTCTAATGCTTGCCTGAGAGCGTAGAGTTCTCTCTCATAGGTAGATATCGCAACCTTCTCTGAAGGCATTCTGGCAAACATGAACTCTACAGGCCTATACGCATTACCATCGTCTTGCTGTAACACAACACCTATACCATACTGACTCTCGTCAGTAGTGACGACGAAAGGTAAGGACAGATCGCCTACTTTGAGGAATGGGTACTCTATCAACGCTTGCTTTAGCTTCTTCATGGCAGACRTGCAGTCCTTGTCCCACTTCCAGATCGCTTCTTTCTTTAGCAACCTGCGAAGGGGCGCAGTGATGGTGGAGAAGTTGCGCACAAACTTCCTATAATAATTTGTTAAGCCTAAGAACGACCGCAATTCTGTCAATGTGCGGGGTATAGGCCAATCTCTAACCGCTGCGATCTTGCTGTCTTCTGGCTTAATGCCATCTCCGTCTAAGACATGGCCTAAATACAAAACTTGGGTCTTTGCCCATTCACACTTCTTTGCATTGATCTTGAAGTTAGCCTCTCTTGAGCTTCTCGAAGACCTGCCTCAGATGACCCTCATGCTCCTGGAGGGTCTTACTGAACACTAGAATATCATCTAAGTAAACTACTACGAATCTATCTGACCACGGCCTAAACAAATCATTCATCCAGCACTGAAAAGTCGTTGGCGTGTTGGTTAGTCCAAAGGGCATGACTATGAACTCGTAGTGCTCGTATCTAGTCCTGAATGCGGTCTTATACTGATCATCAGGATGAACCTCTATCTGATGATATCCGAACTTCAGATCTATCTTCGAAAAATACTTGCAACCCTGCACCCGATCTGAAAGATCATCTATACGGGGCAGAGGCTCTGCATTCTTCACTGTGATAGCATTGAGCCCCCTATACTATTTGGGCCATTAGTCAATGCACATTCTAAGCTCTCCTTCTTTCTTGGGGACAAACAGGACAGGTGCTCCAAATGGAGATGAACTGGGTCTAATCCAACCCTTTTCTAGGAGCTCGTCTAATTGCTTGTGCAACTCCTCCAACTCCCGTGGGGACATTCTATACACTGCTCCTTTAGGAGTCCTACTGCCAGGCTCTATCTCAATGCGATGCTGGATTGGCCGCGGTACTACTCCTGTTGGCGGCTTAGCTAAGTCTGTAAACTCTTCCGGCAGCTTGGCAATAACAGGGTCTATAGGTTTTTCCTCCTTAGGCTCAGTCACTGGCCTAACATAAGCTACAAGGACCTGTTCCTCTAGCTGCTGCTCCTTCACTAATCTTGTGAACGCAGGAGCGCTAAGGCAGCAATGTGCCAGAGAGTTATCTACTCCTGACACGTGGAACAGACGGGCAGTCTTGACTCCGCCTGACAGACTGGGGAACCTACACTCGTGCTCTCTCAAATGGAGTGTGGCCCCAGCTGCCTCTCCCCAGTCCATCCCTAGGACTATATCGAAAGGAAGGCTGTCCTCTACGAGGAGAGTCAGGGAATGGAGAACTTTCTCCACTTTCCCATCTTTCTCTAGGCGGAAGTACGCCTGGACTCCCTCTACATAATCCTTTACTCGAATGGTGCGATTGTGTGCGAGGATGCTCACTATGGGGTCTGCTAACTCCTAGACTTTCAGCCCCAGCTCCAACTTCTGCAGCGCCTTTCTACTTATATAGTTGTGCGTGGCCCCACTATCTACTAGCTACGAAACACCCGCGGACGCGTCCGCGGGGTCGAGCTCGGATCGCGGACCCAAATGGGTCCGCATCCGCGGCCTACCTGGTCCGCACCGCGGACGCGATTTTACACGAATTTTCCTGAATTAAATAATAGGTAAAAATATATATATATATATATGGGGTTGTAGGGAATTTTAAGCCCTACAACCCCATATATTTTTTTTTTGAATCCGACTTTGTTTAGGATTTTTAAAAAATCAAAAACGAAATTGGATTAAAAGAAGATTAAAAAAATATATATA
>BFEA01000181.1:257843-270509 GCA_003427395.1 Chara braunii
AAAAAAAAACGCGTTTTTTTTTTTTTTCAATTTCTTTCGATTTCGCCCATACCCCCCCCATCCAAAAGTTGATCTTTTTCGTTTTTTTTTTGTGTGGGGGGGTGAGGCCGGGGATGCGCCGCCACGTGGCGTCTCCCGTTTTTCGAAAGTCCTTCCCGCGCAGCCGCCACGTGGCTTCAAAGCCGCGTGGACGTGTCCGCAGGGTCAGCGTACTGGCCGCGTCCGTGGAATCGGCCGCGGATGGCCGCCGCCGAGGGAGATCCACTGTCTACTAGGGGCGCTACTCTACCTCTAAATGTCTACTAAAACTAGTTGTCCTCTACTCTCCTTCTTCATCTTGGCCCAGGCGGGCATTCTCTCCTTCAGCTGATCGGCCACGCCTGTGCGTGAAGTGCCTAGAGAGACTCTAACACAAGCAGTCTCTGGAAAACTATCTAGGCACCGGCCTGCAACCTCTGCCATAGGCACGTGGTGTGGGAGATTCCTGCCGGCTCGCGCTCATTACCCCACATGGCCTTGTGGTAGGGGCAGTTGCTACCCCTACCGGCGGCTGCCTTTTGACCCTTGGGCAGCCCCTCGGGCCTCTCTATACTTTGGACAATATTTGATGATGTGGCCAGGGTCACCACAATAAATGCACTTCCCCTGGTCCACACGCTGTCGAGCGCATCGGTCCCACGCGGGGACCCTCCCGGCCGCGTCACGCAGGATTTTGCAGGACTTGTCGCGGAGAGCGTTTGCCACTCCGGCCGAGTGCGCCAGCCGTACCTCTCGCGAGCCCCTACGACAGGACAGGGTCACGCGAGGCACCGCTTACCTCCACCTGCGGGAGCTGTCACCATCCCTTAGGTGGGCGTATCCCCGCCGAGCTACTGAACCACATGCGAAGGCTTTTCTGTATGCAATTGCAGAGGTGGCCTAGCCGAGGGCGTTTCTCGTTCGTTGTAGCATAGGGGGTACGCGCGGTCGAACACCCGAAATCCAACCCTCACCCGAATCGATGTTCTGGGGGGCTGACGTCCCAAACGCGACTTGACGTCGGTCGACTAGGACACATCCATGCGTTACACCACAACACTCACATCTACCCACACGTAACACGTGAAAAGAAACACAAAACAAACACCACGAACAACACCACAACACCGCAACACTCCTAGTCCCTTCAGTATCCGACCCATAACTTTATGCTGCGAGGCTCAGATAGGTATTGTGCGCTGGATTTTCGTACAAGAGTCGTGCGAGCGCATGGCCTCCTCATATCGACCAGCCATGCGGGCATTCGCAAACATTCACGCTGATGGGGTACTACGTAGTACTCGTACCTACGCGGCCCTTGGCAATCTCGAGGGTCGTGCTCGACACCCAAGTGTCGGCTGACAAGCGCGTTGAGGAGTGTCCCTCTTGACGCTAGACAACCGCCATGCGCGGTTGAAGACCACACCCTCTTCTGCACCCTGTGCAGAGGGGTTGAATAGACAACTTCAGGGCTGTCGTGGTAGCCGAAATCAAGGGGTTTGACTTTGACGGCTACCACGGACTACAACGTCCAACCATGAAAACTTAAAAGAGGAAACCACTGCAGATAGAAACGGAGGATCACCCCCTTTCCTTTTTCTGTCTAGCCCATAGCCTGATGGCCGTCTCAAATGGAAGGGGTAGGCCAATGCGAAAAATACGTACAGACAATGCCCAAAATCAGACCCATAGGCCACCCGACGTTCGAGATGTTGGAGGCTCGTACGCGGGTCCCCATAGGCCGATTAGGACTGATACCTCGCTCCCGCGCCGTTTCGCGCTGCCGAAACTTGGTTTTTACTGGCCATAACGCGCTCTTGCCCTCTTCGCTTGACCCATAACTTTCAAGCACGGAAATCGGTGAGTGTCGCGCGTGTGGGTTAGCATAAAACTGTCCGGATGCAGGACCTACGCATATCGACCAACAATGCGGATTCGCGTAAGCAGTCGTGATGTCGGCGCACTATGTAGTGCCCATACTCGAGTGGCCTCATTTGAACGTCGGGCGGCCAATGGGTCTGATTTTGGGCATTGTCTGTACGTATTTTTCGCATTGGCTTACCCCTTCCATTTGAGACGACCATCAGGCTATGGGCTAGACAGAAAAAGGAAATGGGGTGATCCTCCGTTTCTGTCTGCAGTGGTTTCCTCTTTTAAGTTTTCATGGTTGGACGTTGTAGTCCGTGGTAGCCGTCAAAGTCAACCCCCTTGATTTCGGCTACCACGACAGCCCTGAAGCTGTCTACTCAACCCCTCTGCACAGGGTGCAGAAGAGGGTGTGGTCTTCAACCGCGCATGGCGGTTGTCTAGCGTCGCCGTTTCGCGCTGCCGAAACTTGGTTTTTATTGGCCATAACGCGCTCTTGCCCTCTTCGCTTGACCCATAACTTTCGAGCGCGGAAATCGGTGAGTGTCGCGCGTGTGGGTTAACATAAAACCGCCCGGACGCAGGACCTACACATACCGACCAACAATGCGGATTCGCGTAAGCAGTCATGATGTCGGCGCACTATGTAGTGCCCATACTTGAGTGGCCTCATTTGAGCCATGGGGTCACTCTCGACGCTCAAGCGTCGGCTGAAGCGCTCGCTAAGGGGGGTAAACATTTAGCGTGCGCAAAACCGGCCTGAGGGCCGTACCATCTTCTGCACTCTGAGGTGCCCCAAAGGGTGCGGGGTGAGATGGTCCCCAGGGCATGAAGGGATTCGGAGCGGTGGTGAGTTGTCTGGCGCATCACCAGCGACACGCTAATCCTTCCGCCCGGAACTTTATCGTTCCACCAAAATAATCTACAACAAGAAAAAAGGAAAAGATTACTTTACGTTAGCAGGGGAAAATACGAACACCCGTCGGACCGAGTTGCTGGGGGACAGCCCCTCCTCCTTGCGGCGCCTCTGTTTCCATGGGACGACAAGTAAATCAATGTCCTGGACAAGGACCTTGAATTCCAGGCCTGGGACTAACGTCCGACCAGATAAAATCTTTGAGTAGAGGAAAACGTAAGAGTGCGGTCGCATAGCCCTATAAGGGTTACCCGAGCGTATGCTTACTCTGACTATCACATTATCAGAATGGAAAAAGAACAATCTCACTCAAAAAAAAAGTTGTGGGGTAGTTCACTCTCACGACAGTTGTGTGGTTTGCCCATCTGAATCCAAACATAATCACTCAACAAGACTCAATCGAGATTCTCTCATACATACCTGCAATCATGCGCACAACATTCAAACAACATCACACACACGAAAGGGGCCAACCTCCTGCAGCTCACACCCTGCCTTATGCACACAAGCCCAACCATTTCCCCACCAATCCTCAACAAAGGTACTCAGTCTTTTAGAAATGGCCATTTATAAAGAAACTGGGTGAAAACCCAACGAAACACACAAATCCTGGCAAGGGCCGAGACCTTAGGTTGAGAGGCAGGAGAAATAGGAAAGTTGAGTCGTAAATCGACGAATCGACAACCGACCTGTTATCAGTGATAACAGAAAAGTGATCCTTTTGAAGGATCAGGCTGATCAGATCTAGCCTTCAGGCGAAATACGGAAACCTGCAGCACAGTACAGGCCAAAAAGAAACACTACTATGTTCATGCCACAAAGGGGAATACTCCATGATTCGTAACCTAGCTCCTCTACTAGTACCAAACCATTGAACATCTCCTCTATCCAGGATGGATCTGCTAAGTAGCCCTTAGCTGAAAAATATTCTAACTCCTCAAATTCTGCGAAATTTCGACAGCGCTTCCCGTAGGAACAGGAGGCTGTCAAGATTTATACAAAGCTGAAAGACAGAAAGACAAGCAAGCTATACTTGGGACTATCTTCTGACACCTGCTTGATGATTCAGAGTCAATGACAGCCCACACAACCTCTAGATGAGATCGTGAGCTAGCCCTGATCCTAAATCCTTAGCAGGGTCAGTCCTATCTTCATCCCAAGTTCTCCCTCCCATCATCCATCTCATCTACCTATGGCTCCAGCACTTGGCGAGCGTCTAAGCAACTAACCTATCGAAAAAAACGCCCAAAGTGAGAGCCCACAAGCATGCATAAATGAACATCTCTCACAATCCCACATTAGTTTGACCCAAGTAGTTCGTTAGATCACTCAGTTATTTTTCCCTTAGTAGACCCCCTTGCCTATAGCATAGGATCAGACAATACCCTAACTTAAGGGTATGTCCAACCTGCCTAAGTAAACAAGTAAAGGTACATACAACTGGACTGCCCTAACTTAAGGGTATGCCCAACACCACATGAACTCTAGTCATAAAACATATGACCAGACCGCCCTAACTTAAGGGTACGTCTTGCTTCTGCTTAACTGACGACATGAAGCATAAACTAGACTGCCCTAACTTAAGGGTATGCCTAGTCAGCATTAGACAAGGTTACATAGGGCATAGGATTAGGCTGCCCCAACTTAGGGGTGTGCCTAACCTGCCTAAAACAAGTACGAACGACGAATGGTCAGATCGCCCTAACTTAAGGGTACGTCCAACGTACACAACATCAACGACAAAAGCATATCACTAGGCCGCCCTAACTTAAGGGTACGCCTAGCCAGCTTAAACAGTTTTAGGTACATAAGACAATATGACCAGGCCGCCCTAACTTAAGGGTACGCTTGATCTGCCTGAACAAAGTACAGACGGCGTATGACTAAGCCGCCCTAACTTAAGGGTACGCTTAGTCTCCGTAACGACAATATAAGGGAACAACCATTGATATACTTGCACAAACTTTATATTTTTCTTTCTTGTTAGGCAGATGATCAGACCTACCCAGCTTAGGGAGACATCCAACCCTGCCTTGCGTTTAGAAGGGGAAATAAAAGAAGGTTTATACTAACTCTCTGCACCTTGGCATTATTACGAGCATAAGACTGAACCGCCCTAACTTAAGGGTACGCTCAGCCTGCCCGAATTACCTTTATTATATTCTTCATTTGCTTTTCATTTCTTCTTGTTCTACCTGACTTACTGACTAGCTTTCCGAACTTAGGGTGCCCGGTCTGCCAGATGGTATAAGTTCGTATAATATGTATCAAATTTTTATACCTTGGTTGACCATTGTGTTCATGGCTTATCACTGAGCCGCCCTAACTTAAGGGTACGCTCAGCCTTATGCCCGTGTCCCCCTCAGAAGAAACATACCCAGAACTGGGTCTACGCAACTTAGAATATTCCCAGCTCTGTTTTCAGCAACCTACAAAAGAAACATCAGGATTCTGAGCCTTCTCAACTTAGGGTGCTCATCCTCCTGTTCAGAAACCCCAGAAAGAAGCAGCGGCTGGTCCGTTGAACTTAGGATAGGCCCAACCCTCAAAGATCATACAGTCAGCCCGACAAACATAAATAAAACACAAAACTAAACCCACTCAACTTAGAGGGATCCAGCCTTGGGTTGACCCAGTCAAACGCATGCACAACCTTCCTCCCACCTTCCCCCAGTTCATTCTGTCTGAACTCACTCAAAGGAAATGTCTGATTTCTCACATACAATTGTTGATTTACCTTTCACAATGCGTGTCCCGACATACATAATAATAAAATTAATATCCTTACATAGTTGTATTCAGATAACCCAAAGGAGTACTGTAGGTAGGGGAAGGGATCACACGTGTCAGATGAAATTATACCTGAAGTTCCCTGCCTCCAGAACCCCGCTTGGGTTCCAGCAGAGCTCCCGCAATCGGTGGGGCGAACCTCCCACAGAGGCCTTAGCACGGTCCTACGGGTTTCAATCCCGCCTGCCGCCTTCCTCTCGTAGCCTCAAATTAGACTGAGAGTAAGAAAGATAGAAGTAGAAAGTTCAGACTCTCGAGATCCAAGGGTGGGACAACTCAACTTACAATGAGAGGGCCTTGAGATCTGGATGCGCCTGAGGGCCCCGCAATGATGGCCAAGTAGTAGTAGCTTGGTCAACTCCTGAAGTCAAATTGTCAAAGTAAACTCTCTGGCGGCCCGTCAGATCACAACTCAACCACCCTTCCCAACTTCATTCACCCCTTTGAGTCCCAGCACTCCTCCTTAGCCCAATTGCCGTTGCACAGCAAGTTGTAACAGTTGGCAACGGCTGACGGCAGTATGCAGTAGTACGTAGCAACAACAGCAGCCGCCATCAGTTAGCCACCGTTTGGGCACAGCTGCAGCAACCGGGTGCGCCCAGTCAACAGTCGCTGCTACCGTTCGTGCATAGCCGCGGCCGCTCGTAACAGTCTTCAACAGTCAACAGCCGTAGGTGGCAGTAAGCAGCAGTCCCCTCTTTCCGCTACTCTGGCCACACACCTTCGTCCCAACTCTTCTTCCTTAAGCCAGCTGCTGCTACACAGAAGCCTGAAGCATCAACAGACCCCCCCCCGGAGTCTCAACCGATCTCCTTACGCACAACACCTTGCACGCCATCGTCCGGCGCTGCAGCAACCTATGATACGGGCCTCACCAGGCTGCAGCGCTACTCAGTGACTCGTTAACACTCAATATGTCGGATGCTGGTTGTAACAGTAAGCCCAAACAATCTGCAGCAGTTCAACCACCAGCGCAGTCCGTGAGCCGAGGCATACTGGTCACGATTCTGAGAACACAAGTTCTTGCCTAAATGCAGTTCGTAGCCTTTCCGAAGTACGATAGTAGCCTGAGAAGGTGGCTGTAAACAAGTATCAGAAGCGTCGTCAGACTGCATGCAGATGTAGGCCTTGCAGACCGCCGTCGCGGCCAGGTACACGTGTTGTCACACCGTCGTAGACCAACAGCGTGGCCCAACTAGCCATGCAGTATGTAGTCTGCATGCATCTGGTTATGCAACTCTCACCGAGTCGCAGCAAGTATCGAACGCAGGACTGGACTCACTACGCTTCAATCCTGCACTCCAGTTAACAGGTGAGTCTTCATCTCGTGGCTGGTCTCCTTGCTGCTCAGACTGATGGAATAGGCTGCACACTGGCCAATAGGTAATTCTCTAACCTCCCCTCTCGTTGTCTTGCCACCCCATGTAGCAGAGGGGGCAGCGTAGTGACTAAAGCATCAGCGGCCTAGCTGCCCGCTGTCTTACCTGTACCTACAACAGCCTTCTCTGTCCCAATGGTACACCTATGCGTGGCTGGCAGTGGGCACCAAGCTCGCCCGCGTGCACGTGATCAATGAGGAACGAGCCCAAACCTCCCGAATGCCACTCGAGTGTCTTACCACTGATCTAGGCCATTGAATTTGAACTCACGCCTGTAATCTGACAACTTCACGTATGCTTCAACTGAGCAGCCTGCCATGTGAAAAGTAAGGAGAGGTCCTCTGCTGTATCATGAGAATAGGTGCTGCTTTCGGGTCATGTGCGAGGATAGAAGGAGAGTCGCCACATCTACCTATAGACCAAGCAATATCAGAATGAGCCTTCCACTAAACTACGAAAAGACTTACCCTGTCTTCCAACAACCCTCCCTCTTACGCACTCACAATGTTGCGCCTGCTAAAGGCAGACATCGAAAGCCGCTCTCTCGTTAATCGTGGGGGTAAAACACTTTCCCCTTTTACTTTCCTCTTTACTCATGCCGCTCCACCCATTTCTCGTTCCTTCTCCTTCATCCTTCATATCCTCTATCTCACTTCTCCCCTTACTGACCCCTAATGCACCTAGCCCGCACCCTAACCCGATACATGCCCCCTAGTTGCACATGCAGCGATTACAGGGTGATCGAGAACACCGAAGCGGCACGAATCAAAGGGACGACACCATGGTGATGGGCACTCCAGTTGCAATGGAATCATCATCGAACACAAACGTGCCGAAGAAGTGGAATGACGAATAGCATAACAATCGCTAGCACTATTTGGCTCTGCAACAAGCGGAATGAATTTTCCGCCAGAACACGGACAAATACACTTATTCATGTTCCTGTTCTCCCTGCGTAGTCCTTTACTATCACCGCTCCAAAATCACTCACCAAAATCCAAAACTAGTCCTACTGAATTCGCAACGGCCAAGAACCCCCGGTTAGCATGTTACCCTGCCGAACACGACTAAGGAACGCCCGAGCTAGCTAATTTTTACTCCCTCCACTACTACTCCCGCCATAGCTCCGCGCATGACATTTTTCACTATTCTCCTCCTACACTACTCCATCCGCCATCCTAACTCCACCATTCGTCTCGCCCTGTCAAAGAACCCCTATCTCCTATCTTCCCTCGCCTAAATCGGAGGCGGAACGGGTGAGTTACGAACTCAGCCCTCCGCCATAGTTACTCCCCCCATACTCTGCCTGCACCTGGCGCGGAACCACGTCCAGGTTCGGTACGTTCTTTCTTCCCTGTTGCCTGCTGTTTGGTGCCCTCTGCCTCGCTTGCCCAGCCTCACTCACTGCTGCTCTCGCAGCGCCCTGCCTTGTCCATTCGATAGTCCCCGTCGTCCTACTCTGCACGTTTGCCCTCTAGCTCAGCGCCTGCTCCCACTGCATCTGCTACCCCCTGTCGAGTGTACCTGGCACGGAACCCCGTCCAGGTTCACTTCGTCTCTTTCACCCCTTCTACTGATTTCGTCCTTCTTCTTGCTCGCTTTCACAGCGCAGCGCTTAACGTAGCAACGACAGCCACCGTGTGCCACACCAAACCCTTGCTAATCTTCTCTGTATCGCTCCAATTTTTACATGTCCCGAAGGACTGCCTCAAGGCATTGGTACCTCAGCAGTTCATGGGTGTATCCACTGAACTATGCTGCTGGGCTTCATTGCAGGTCCCGGTACCGGTACCGGACCTCGTCCCAAATAGAAAGAAAAAATAAAATTAGGAAAAATAAAAATAAAAATTTTAAAAACTTAGATAGAAAATAATAAAGAAAAAGAAACGGATGGGGGAGGGGACCAGCTGGCACCTGGTCCTTTCTTACGGGCCCGCGGCTGACTCCCCTTAGCAAAACCAAAGGGGATAGTCCCACGGGACCCTCAACCCCTCGATTTAACTCCAAAGCGCTCCTTCGCTGCTCGCTGCTGGTCTCGATCTCGGGATCCGCCTGGTGAAAGATCAGAGACGTAACCTATAGGGCTATGCCCAAGCCTGGCACTAGTGCATGCTAACTTCGATATGAGGTGTAATTTGAGCTGGACCGGGCCTGCAGCAGCGCACCATAGGCCAGCGGTTGATTTATTGCCTGCGCCCCAGGCCCCGCAATGCCGTGCTTTCCTGCCTCGGGGGCAAGGCTCCGCTGGGCCCACCACACGCACCTGCTCCACCATGGTATGGCTGCGGGCCGAGCCTCCCATAGCCTGCCACGAGCGCCCTTTTACCGCCCCTCTGCCGAAGAAACCCCAACTTTTGCTCTAGATTGTGCCGTTCCTAGCGGCGGCTCCTACTATTGATGGTGCATGGTCAACCTAGTGCCTGCGAATATTTCACACGACGCCGCTCTGAACGTCGACCTCTAGTAAGTCAGACAACATCCTCTTCTAGTCACCGCCTTACCTGATCCACGCGATGCTGCCTGTAACTTCGCCCGTGCGTGCGAGGCTGCGACCGCCTCAAACATTCTAGCATGGCACTTACTTGTCCTACCGGCGTCTCATAGTCTTCATTTATCAATCGCTTGGTCTAGCTAACGCATGCCCGCAAAGTGCATGCTCACACGCTCTTTAATCAACACAAATGGGACGAGCCCCTAGATATCGCCAAAAGAGTTCTTCCTGTAAGCTGCAAAAATGTGCCCAAATACCCTTGTAAGGGTATTCGGGCCGGCAATGCTCCAGGCCCGAGTCCTCCCAAGGCCTACCCTGTGGCAGACCTGGGTGATCTATTACCCCTATTGGGCGACCTATTCCCTGAACGGTTTGCGGGGGACCTTGACCCCTTCCTCCCGCTTGGCGGTTTCCTCCTCTACCACCAACCCCCTGATCGCCCTGGGAACGGCCCCCTGAGGCCCAGCCCCCTTGGCCCTGGCCTCTACCTCCTCCTTGCGGCCTCCCTCCGGCCGCGACAGCAAAGTTTTCCCCTGGCTAACGCCACTGTCCTCGTCCACTAGTCCCCACTCAATCTGATCGTAGGGGACTTCGTCAACACCACCCTCATCTAACGTAAGGATCAAGCGATCCTTGGTCTTGACCTGACCCGAGATGGTGCGACCCTTCCACTTTTTGCCCTTGTCTAGGTCCTTATGCCAAAAAGTGGAAATTGACATAGATCTCGCTTCAAACACCACCACTTCCCTGCTCAATGCGTCGTAGGTCATGGTGGGCTGCTAGCTCTTCTCAAAGAAGTGCTCGCGCAACTGTTCGGGCATAGCCCGGTAGAACAGGTTGACCAATTGGGTCTCAGTAACCCCATGGTCAGGAACGGCTACCAACTCATCCATCACACCTTTGAGTGCCTTGGCACTCTTCCACTGACGAGAGTGGATGGTTTGTAGTCGGTCGAAGGCCTTGACGCTGCGCGAGACATCTGCAAATCGTTCGCGCAATAACTTATGGAAGTCGCTAAGGGGGGTGAAAGCAGAATAAGCAACTAAATCGTCGTTGCAATTGGCGGCGTGACAAAGAGACCTGGCGAAGCTTGCCGCTTCTTCTCGGAGAGCATGTATCGCTATCAAGACATGTTCTTCTGGGGCAACCTTCTATAAATGCATGTACGTTTTAATGTTGGTTTCCCAATTGTCAAAGTTCTCCTCCTCCTTTCCGCTGTAGGAGTCAGGGAACTTGACTTTCACGGGCTCTCCATGGGGGCGCACTTCTTCTTCCTTCGGTGCGGCCAACCTGGCGCCCTCTATAACACCCGTGCAATGACGCTCTGTGCTCTCTAAGCGGGCTTTCACCTCGGTGTCAACCTGCGTAACTAACTCCCTTGCAAACTCCTTGAATCCCAGCCGTATGGAGCGCAAGGCAATGTCCTGACTTCTAATAAACTGATATTGCTCCTCCTGGGCCTGTGTCAGACGCTCGATGTTTTTCGCCATGATTTCCACCTTCCCCAGGAGGTCCACTTGTATCACCATCTGATCTCTCTGCTTCTTTACCTCCAATTCCTTCGCCGCGTGGCTTACTGCTTCCACTCTCCTTTTTCTCTCTCTCATGAGCCGTAGCTTCCAGTCCATCCTTGTCGCATCCTCCAAGGCTTGCCGCTTGAGTGGGTTTTGTTCTGCATCCCACTCCTTCATCGCTGCCTCCTGCTCCTCCTTAGGCACATACATCAACGCCTCCTCTGCTTCCCCCAGGGATAAGTTAGCAACCCATTCTGAGATCTTCCTCTCCATTTCATCTTCCTTGGCACCACTGGATTATCCTCTTCTTCCTACCCTTCGCCTTTCCAGTGGCGGCTCTTCTACCTTTTCCTCCTCTTCTACTGCTTTAAGCTTCTCTTCTTCTTCTTTCTTCAACCTCTCTCTCTCTCTGGCCATCTCCTCGTCAATTTTCTTCAACTTGGCCGCCTGTTCCTCCATCAGGGCCTTCTTCTTGGCCTCCTTCTTCTCTCTTCTCTCTTTCAGGAGGGCGGCGGCTTTCGCCGCCTCTGTGTAAGGGGAGGTGCTCCGGCCACTATGCGTGTCAACCATGGTGAAAGGTGCACAACCAAGTGACAGTTCCGCTCCTCACCACTTAGACTCTCCCCTGACTGACTCAACCTAAGACTGACTCAATCTATGCCCCACAGGATCTGTATGGAACCCTGTCAACTATAGTCTCTAGCCTAGACTCTAATACTACAGCCGTAACTTCAGAACCTGTTGCTGACCAGGAGGCATTTAAGGAGATCCCCCGTAACTCCTCAGGAATTCTTTAACGTCGCAGACAGGACGACGCGGTCAGCAGGTTCTCTCAAGACGTAGACGGCCCGTTGTGCAGCCCACAACTCGGATTTTGGACCTACCGTGCCACACCGAGCAGCCCGCCGGTCAGTACCGGTCCTTGGGAGGGTTCGTGTCCTCCGGGAGAGTCGAGTCGTTAGACACAGTCTTTAGCCCTACTCAGCCCGGGTGGGTTTGGTCAACGAGGCCCTATCCTTCATACACGGAGTCCTATCACCTGGACAGAAGAGACTCAATGCAGAAAGAAGAGACAAACAGACTCAGACTCAGCAAGTACCATAGGGTGAGTGCACCTCCATAGGGCAAGGGGATAGGCTGAGGGCTCGGCGAGATTATACCAACTCCAGCTTGGTCAAAATCGTGGTCAGCAGCTCCGGTCAACGCTCCGGTCAACCCTCCGGTCAACCCTCAGGTCAACGCCCCGGTCAACCCCCTGGTCAACGCCCGGTCAACCCCCAAGTCGGCTATGGCCGCCGGCACCTTCTTCCTCGCCAACCTCCACTTCTCTTTCCCCCTCCTTCACCTTTCTTCTTTCTCCTTTTCTTCTCTTTTTTTTTTTTTTTTTTTTTTTTTTCCGTTCACCCTCGGCTATGTCCGTCTTCTACTTCGTTGTCCTTCCTTCCTCCTCCCTCTGTGATCTCTCCTCCCTTCTCCGCTTCTCCTTCCTCCGTCAACGTCGTGTCGGAGCTCTGCGGCTATGGCCGCTACTTCCTCTTGGACCGCACAACCAATCTCGTATCACTTAACTCTCTCTCTCTCTCTGTGGTGATGTCTTCAGCGCAGGTGCGTATCAAACCAATCTTGTATCGCTCAGTTCTCTCTCTCTCTCTCTCTCTCTCTCTCTCTCTCTCTCTCTCTCTCTCTCTCTCT
>BFEA01000181.1:305496-323861 GCA_003427395.1 Chara braunii
GCGCTGCTGGAGCTGAAGCTCGGGCTCAGGGCAGCCAAGCGGCGAAGCCAGGCCAGCTCTTTTCCATATAGGAAAGAGCTCGGGCCCAGAAGCATCCGGTGAAACAGGCCAGCTCTTTTCCATATAGGAAAGAACACAGATGCTGGCGGCAGCGTTGCTAGAGCTGAAGCTCGTGGGCTGCTGCTAGCGCCGAGAGGCGAGGTGCTAGCACGTGCGGTCATGCAGGGAGCAGGGCGATGCTGAGGGCAGCACCATAGCCCAGCCTCCATAACTGGCGGGCTTGGATGTACAGTGCGGCGCAGGGGTGGTCTTCGGGTGTTCAACAAGGGAAGACGTGGGAGAGAGTCAGGGGAGAGAGAGAAGGATGATGATGATGATGATGATGTGAGGGCACATACCTGGTATTGGCGATGGTTTTGCATGGGCGACATCTTCAAGTACTTCGGAGGCTGCTGACGTCAAAAGTTGCATTGTGAATTAGTAGGCTAGTAGTAGCTGTGTAGGGAGTAGGCTGGGCGTCGAGCACCAAGTAGGGAGATAGGGACTGGATACATATGTTGGTGGTGGCGAGAGCAAGCTCTCATTGACATTGGCTTTCAGTGCAACTATTCTCCATTGGTGTCATATTGGTGCAAGGCTACTTTCTGAACACTGTGATACGATCTGGCTTTCAATGTGATTGTGCAATCTGAATATTGTCATCTCGCTTCTGTTCATTCCTTGCAATTTGGTATCGGTGTTGGTTCGAACTGCGCTCATTGGTTCTTCGCAATAGCTGTTCGGTGCTTCGCATGAGGTGTGGGGCAGTGATAAGGCTTGGGCGTTGAACGGTAGGCGGCCCAGGGTCGTGTGGGCGCGCCAGAAAGCTATGTGGTGACATTAGGGTTGTGCGTTGGATGATGAGAGCTCGCTGATGTGGCATTTAAGCCGAGGTGGAACTGCATTCTGCAGTTGGTTGCGCCGAGGCAAAGACTGGTCATCATAAATGCACATCAGGTTGCCAGTGAGAAATCTGTGGTTGGGGGCAGCATTATGGTACGTTGCTTCCTCCCTTATCTACCCTCTTCATTGCTTCTTAGTGTAGGAAGTGAGTTCTGTCTTGAGAGTCCTCTCAATGTGAGGTGTCGCAAGAGCTCAACCTTGAGAGTCAAACATTCTTCCTGGGCAGCAAGATGGTGGGAGACGGGCGATGCCGTTGAAGGGCCTGGACGAAGCACTCGCGTCACAGTCACCATGCCAACCCGCTGGGACTAGTACACGAATGCTTTGCAAGTCCTTGGTTCTGCTGTTGCGCAATAGAGGTCATGCAAGGCATGCCAGCCCTTTGAACAAACGCTTACTAGACCGTCTCTAAATATTTAGGGCGGGGACTCGGTGTTGATTCTGGTTGTGATCGTCGTCCTGTCTGAGACATTAAATAATTCCTGTGGAGTTACAGAGGATCTCCTTAAATGCCTCCTAATCAGCCAGATCAAACCGGGTGTACGGCTCGTTGCATGCGAGGATAAATAATGTGCAGGGGCTGGCAGGTTCGGCGTTGACTTGGGGCACAGGGGTGGCCGGATTGCAGACCTTTAGACACACTGCTCAACCAAATGCCTAGGAACGTCGACACAAAGTGACTACTCAAGAGGGATACAGGGAAAGGATTGGATTTCGGTAACTGTTCGTGGTGGCATTAGTCAGATAAACTGCCATCGAGCATACATCTCTGCAGGGAGCATTTTTTTTGTTTTTTGATTATTTAGTTGTTATGGACTTGACTAACAACTGACGGACAACTGTAGATAGAGTAGTATATTCTTTGCCGCATTGCAATCTGTAATAGAGTAAGACAATTGTAGATAGAGTAGTATATTATTTGTTGCATTACAATTTGTAGTAGAGTAATCTAAAAATAGATTTAATATTCCCTGTAGGATCAGACACTGGGGGACACCTAACCACCTAACTGTTTACGTCCAGGCCGATCGAAGTTAGTTGTGTATCATAATCGGTTGTGTGTCATGCTGAGGTAGGATTCGGTGTGGATTCTAGTTTAGATTACACACATTGTAGCTCATGAGTGATGCAAGTACTAGTGAGAAGTTGTTAGTGGACGATCGTAGGACTACTCGTAGAACTGGTCTCAGTCGACCTTGACTTTCCTAGAGTTAGGTCCAGGAGACGAGAGGAGACTGCGGAGAGAGGCTAGAGAGAGAACATCGGCAAGAAGAGCGGGGGATTACAACTAGCACCGGTACGACCATGGCTACTTCCTCTACCATGTCGCAGACCTTCCACTTCGTCAGGAGTCAGTCAAAGTGGTTCTCGGGTTTCCATTAGCCAGAGTGCTGGCTTGCGAGTCAGCCAGCAAGCTCAACTCACGCCGGAGGATTGTGAGATCCTCCAAGCTGAAGAACTTCAGGATGAGTTGTAGCGGCAGTTGGATGAAGCAGCTGAGAGAAGAAGAAGAGCAATAATGAGAAAAGCTAGACTAGGTAGTAGATTGCAGGAACTAGGCAAGCTGGAAGCACTAGATGAGTCAGATCCCGCTATGCAAGCACTGCGGAATTCGCTCCCGTGTGTGGCGGAGACCCGGTTTGTTCAGCAGGAAGCGTTGGCTGAACTAGTGGCTGGCCAGAAATGAATTCTGGTTGCATTACAGGCTCCTCGTCCAGTGATGAGGCAGCCTCAGTTTGCTGTAGCTCCCCCTTCGGTTGCGGGTCCATCAGTGACGTCGTCGCCGGTAGGGCCTTCATTCTCAGCTGTGTTTGGCATGCCCCCTCCAGGTGATTATGTGGCGACTAGTGGACCAGTCCTTAGAGTCTCAGCCGTACCATCGACGAAAGTGGTTACTACAGTCCCACTTTCAAGCCAGGCCCAGGTTAGTGCGCATCAACCTGTTTCGGTGGCTATGCAACCACTGCAGCAATCCCCTAGGCCAATGCAGCCTATGCAGTGGATGCCCAAAATACCCTTGCTAAGTCCTAAGCCTTTCTCTGACGACGGGAAGGAGGATGAGGACTTGGATACCTGGGTGAGGACGGTGCCCACCTATGTGAGGCAAAAACTTACCAGGTCGGAGCAAGAAGTTGTGGTAGCTGCCTCCTTTCTAGAGGGGTCAGCAACTCGTTGGTTGAATGGCCTAGTGCAGCAACAGGGCTATGGTTAGAACTTCGATGCCTGGGCCCAGGCTCAAACATTGGAAGAGTTCGTACGGTCCATGTACAATAGGTGGCATGACGCTCAAGGGGCCCAAAAGGCCACAGATGCGATCAACAGTCTTTGTGCCAGAAGGTACAAGAATGTTGGAGCGCTCATGGATACCGTAGAACGTCTGCTCGTGGTACCCGGTGTGCGCTATGACCAGTAGGTGCTCCTTATGGATTACCTTAGATGTCTATCTTTAGAGGTTAGGACAAAGTTGGTAGATGAGGCATGTCGAACAACACAACTTCGCCTCCTTCAGCAAGAAGGCCTTAGATATAGAGGCAAAACTGGGGTCCACATTGAAGTCAGAGAGATGGTAGGAAGAAGAGACTACCCCAGGACTGCAGGAAGAAAGGTCAACTAATGTTCGTCGACCACGATGGTCAGGCGACAAAAATTAACGACTTCCCAGATCTTGGGGAGGAGACAGAGCACGATGGGGCCAGCGAGACTTCGGATGGGGGAGTGGTGGCACCCATCAAAGAAAACGCTAGGGCGATCGGGAAGAAGAAGGTAGGCCGGTCTACGGGTAAGGGCGACCAAGGAACACCCGCATGGGTGAAACTTGGTTTAGAGTATGAGGTGTGGAGGGACCGAGTCGCTAGGGGCACGTGCATGAACAGTGGCAACTATGGCCACACGTCCCGAATGTGCCGAGGCAAGAAAGTCCTAATGAGGGTAGCCTCTCCGACGGTGGTGGGACTATCTTCAAACCCTGGCAGTGCTTCTGCGAGCACTTCGCAGGGAAACAGCTCGGGCCAGTAGGAGTTTTAGCCGCTCTTACTCGTGCTGAAGGGTTGCCTTCCCCACTTCAGCCATTGGCCAGGGCTAGTGACCCACGTATCGCCCCGCAGACACATTCAGACCCACTGACGCTCTGTTCGAGAGATGTGTTTGAGGCCCTAGAAGAGTTAGAGACTGAGTGGTCAGGAAAGGACCCAGAGACTCTTGGGCAATGATCAGTAGAGGTCCAAAGGGTGAACATTTCGTGGTAGAGGTTAATGTAGGTGGCCGCAAAGTTGATTCCTTCGCAGATATAGGCTCTACATGAAACTTCATCAGTCGTGCTTGTGTGGATAGACTGCGCTTAGGGGACCAAGTGCAACGGCTCAGCAGAACTGTAGCATCTACGCTAGCCAACAAGCACCAAATAATTGTTAAAGATTATGTGAAGGACGTAGTCTATTCCTTCTCTTATGGAGGAGGGGAAGGGAGACATAAAATCTCATTCGTTGTCAGCGACGAACTGCCCTTTGATATGCTACTAGGCATGTACTACGTCGAGGTCGCGCAGCCTCATTTTGACTGGGATAGGAAGGTGTTGATACACAAGTTGCCAAATGGTAGGACAGTTAGACTGCAGAAGTATAAGGCTAGCAATCTAGTGGAGAACTACAACTGCATGTGTGCTTCCTCTTTCTATAACTACTACAAGCAGAATCGCGAGGAGAGCATGTATTTAGTTTTTGTCTCTGAGAAAGGGGAGGCCGTTAAAACACCCCCAGAGACAGAATCAGTCGTCGCAACATATTCAGACCTTTTTGAGGAGCCCACAGGCGTGGTAGAAAGGGAGGTGGTCCATGCAATAGAGGTTGTTCCAGGTAGTAAGGTACCTAGAGGACGAATCTATAGGATGTCTCCTGCGGAGTTGGATGAGCTCCGCAGCCAGCTCAAGGAGCTCACAGAAAAGGGATGGATTCGGCCTAGTACCTCCCCTTACAGTGCGCAAGTCTTATTTGTCCCAAAGAAGGGAGGTACCCTGAGGATGTGCATTGAATATAGGGGCCTCAATGCCATCACCATTAAGAACGTGGAGCCCCTACCCCACATCGACGACCTCTTGGATAGAGTGTACGGATGTCGGTACTTCACCAAGATAGATCTGAAGTCCGGATACCATCAAATTGCCATTAGACTTGAGGACCAGCACAAAACCGCATTTCAGACCAGGTACGGTCTGTACGAGTTTGTGGTGATGCCCTTTGGCGTATGCAATGCACCTGGTACTTTCCAGCACGCGATGAACAAGATATTTCGTGATTACTTAGACAAGTTTATCGTTGTGTACCTCGACGATATTCTTATCTTTACTAGGACTGTAGAGGAGCACGCTGAGCATTTGAAAATAGTTCTAGGTCTCCTAAGACAGCACCAGTACAAGGTTAACTTGGGGAAATGCGAGTTCGGTCGCACCAAGATCTTGTACTTGGGTCATGAAATCTCAGTGGATGGATTGAGGCCGGATGATGCTAAGGTGGCTAGCATACGTGACTGGCCCAAACCTCAAACTGTTACTGAGGTCGGATCGTTTTTGGGGATGACGGGCTACTATCGTCCGTTTGTAAAAAACTATAGTACTATAGCTTCCCCATTAACAAATCTAACTCGACTTGACACCCCTTGGGAGTGGACTGAAGAGTGTGAGGCGGCCTTCAAGAAACTGAAGAACGCTCTGACTGACTATGAAGTCCTCAAACTTCCTGATTCTGATAAAGCCTTTGTTGTGACCACAGACGCCAACCAATATGACATAGGTGTGGTCTTTGCACAAAAGGAGGGGCCAAAGTTTAGACCGATGGAGTATATGAGCAAAAAGATGCCATCGCAGAAACTAGCCAGGTCTACTTATGAACGTGATCTCTATGCCCTGTACCGAGCGCTGGTCTAGTCAAGACACTATCTTCTTGGCAGATTTTTCTATGTAAGATCTGACCGTGAGACCTTGAGCTGGATCAAAACACAGTCGGTACTCTCAGACACACTCAAAAGATGGATACAAGTGATAGACATGTATGACTATCAACTTGATGCTATCAAAGGAGAGTTCAACAAGGTGGCGGATGCACTATCTCGACGGGCAGATTACCTGGGCGCGCTAGTAGCTGAATTTGGCATATCTAATGATCTGACTCGATCGTTGGTGGAAGCCTATCAGCAAGATCCAGTTATGTCAGAGATCATTCGTAAATCCCAAGCAAAGGACAAAGTGACTTTGGATGAATTTACAATGGTGGATTGCTTGCTGTTTCTTGAAAAGGCAAGGAATAAAAGATTGTGTGTGCCTAATAGAGAGTCTTTGCGTAGTTTGTTTCTAGGTGAGTGTCACGATGCAACTGGACATTTTGGTTATAAAAAGTCTTTAGCTAACCTAGTGCAGAAATTTTGGTGGCCCACTATGATGCAAGATGCGGAAAAGTACGTTGAAACTTGCCAGGTTTGCCAAAGGGACAAACCTAGGACTCAGGCTCCGCTTGGGCTTATCAAGCCCTTGCCGATTCTTGAAGGTTCTGACCATAGTGTGTCCATGGACTTCATGGATACTCTCGTGACCAGTAAGTCTGGAAAAAGGCACATCTTGGTGATAGTGGACCGCTTTACTAAGTTTGCAAGACTTATCGCTATGCCGGAAACTGCTAAAACTGACTATATCATCAAACTGTTTCTGGATAACTGGGTCAGTGATTTTGGACTACCTACGTCAATTGTAAGTTACAGGGATGTAAGGTTTACCAGCGAACTATGGCAGGCGACAACTGAACAGATGGGTACCAAGCTCCAAATGACGTCAGGGAACCACCCCGAGTCAAATGGCCAGGCAGAACAGATGAACCAGGTAGTACAATACCTGCTTCGGCATTATATTAAGCCAAGTGAGGATACCTGGGACGAGAAGTTACCTCTCGTCGCCAGCTTGTACAAAAATGCAGTGCACAGTACTACTGGTATGACTCCCAACCAGCTGCACCTTGGTTGGAAGCCCAGAAATGCACTTGACTTTCCGCTACCAGAAAGGCAACCCACTGCAGCACCTGGCAGCATAGAGTTTGCTGTTAATTATGAACAGATGCTGCAGCAGGCCGCTGAACATATTAGGAAGTCTCAGGATGCTATGATCGCATCTGAGAATAAACATAGACGGCCCTCTAACTTTCAGGTAGGTGATAGAATCTGGGTAAAGTCATCTAAACTAGGCCAGGAGTTGGGGATTTCACGTAAACTGATGCCACATTACTTTGGGCCCTGGGAGATCTTAGACATTGTAGGGGATCAACCGGATGGGCCTTCATACGTGATTCGCATTCCTACACACTTGCGTACTTACCCTGTTTTCCATGCATCCAAGTTGGCACCTTTCGCTGCCACAGATCAGTTTCCCTCTAGGAGATCAATGCTGCCCCCAACCATGGACGAACACGTGGACATTGACGATATCATCGAGCACAAGTTGATGCCTGTGCCCAAACCTCCAGGAAGGGGATGACTGCCAAAGCCACAAATGCAATAGCGAGTGTAGTTTAGACATCACAATGATCCTCAAGAAGACCGGTGGTTCACAAGACAGGAATTAATGAAGACTGCTCCTGAAATTATCTCAAGTTATGAAAGAAAGCTGAAAGGGAAGCAGCCTGTTGTATAAGGACTTCTCTGAGGACTATCGAAGAAAAGGAGAAGGGAATCCAAGGATCTGGGTCCTCCGCAGGCCTAAGGGGCCCCTGCTACAAATGTGCCCGCCCTAAGTGAAGGCGGGCCTAACAAATCACGAGAGGCTCTTGGCTGTCAATTTCGTATTTGGGGCCCGGGCAGTTTCGTCGTGCGAGTTGGTTGAAGGAAAACACAAGTCGAGCAGCATGGAAAACCCTAGGCCTTCTAGGCCTTTCCGAAAGCACAGGCCTTGGGCGAGATTTGCAGCCTCATACACAGACAGTAGGCCCAACCGAATGAGGCCCAGTAGCTGCACCAGAGGCGCAACACCTTAGGGCCTACCGGAAGCTTCTAGGCCCAGGCTCAGGGCAGCCAGGCGGCGAAGCCAGGCCAGCTCTTTTCCATATAGGAAAGAGCTCGCTGGCTGGCAGCTCATTCGGACACTCGCATGTTGGCGGCAACGCTGCTGGAGCTGAAGCTCGTGGGCTGCTGCTAGCGCCGAGAGGCGAGGTGCTAGCACATGCGGTCGTGTAGGGAGCAGGGCGCTGCTGAGGGCAGCGCCATAGCCCAACCTCCATAGCTGGCGGGCTTGGATGTACAGTGATGCGCGGGGGTGGTCTTTGGGTGTTCAACAAGGGAAGACGTGGGAGAGAGTTAGGGGAGAGAGAGAAGGATGATGATGATGTGAGGGCACATACTTGGTATTGGCGGTGGTTTTGCATGGGCGACATCTTCAAGTACTTCGGAGGCTGCTGACGTCAACAGTTGCATTGTGAATTAGTAGGCTAGTAGTAGTTGTGTAGGGAGTAGGCTGGGCGCCGAGCACCAACTAGGGAGATAGGGACCGGATACATATGTTGGTGGTGGCGAGAGCAAGCTCTCATTGACATTGACTTTCAGTGGAACTATTCTCCATTGGTGTCATATTGGTGTGCAAGGCCACTTTTTGAACACTGTGATACGATGTAACTTTCAATGTGATTGTGCAATCTGAATATTGTCATCTCGCTTCTGTTCATTTTCCTTACAATTATTTTTCAGAATTTTAAAACAAAGTAGTAGTCAACTCTATTTGTTTTTGGTTTAAATACTAGGTTACCAGCCGGGCCGCCCGGGTCCCGGGTGGCCAGCCCGTGCAAGGACCAAGGAAGGTCCCAACAAAAGAAACAAAAAAAAAAAATCCAAAAAATCTAAAGAAAAACTATGTTATGCAGAAAAATAAACTGAATAACTTTTGCCTCAGGGTCACATCGAAATTCTTCACCAAATTTAGAATAAAAAATAACATTTAGAAAGTAGTCAACTTCGTTTTTTTTGGTTTGCCTTTTGAGCTTTGAGCAGGTTAGCACGGACACGCTCGATATCCACTCGATAACGCCTGGTGAAGTCTGCGGTTCCAGATGTCAGTGTAGGAGTAGCCTTATCAATGATGTCATCGAGAGGCTGACGTGGCTCACGACCCCAATGTAACCGGTAGGGTGTCAAACCAGTGGAGTGTAGAGAAGTGTTATACACCAGCTGTGCACGCCCTAAATGGAGATCCCAGTCCTATTAATCTGGACTGATCACAGGACGCAGCAGCCGGGACAAAATCTGGTTCATCACTTCAGCCTGACCATTGGCTTTAGGATGACGACCAGATGTCATTTCCAAGCTGGAATGGACGTAGTCCTTGTAGTAGGACTGCCACTCATGGCTGCAAAAACGAGGATCTCGATCACTGACAAAAGAGGTGGGTGGTCCATGATGTGTAACCCACCTGTTAGCAAATGCCGCTTGAATGGCAGGGACTCTCGCTTCTCCTGTCAAAGGGATGAAGACAACATACTTGGAGAACTTGTCCACACACACCATAACCTGACGCATACCACGAGGGGTGGTCCTACCCAAATCAGTAAGGTCAATAGACACTGATTGTGCAGGTGCCTCGGGGATGGGAAATGGTTTGAGTAAGCCAAGGGGAGGTTGGCGTATGACCTTATTTGTTTCGCACAACTCACAAGTGTCAACATAATGTAGCATGTCACTCATCTCTTTCCAAATGAACCTGTGCGTCAGGGCCGCGTATGATTTGAGGGCTCCAAAGTGACCACGAGCATCATAACACGCTGACATCAGGAGTGTTCTTAACTTGCGATCCTGGGGAATACATAGACGTTCTTCACCTCTGCCGCAGGTGTATAACAAATCTGAAACCAGAGTATAGCCTGGTTCAGAGACAGGATCATCTTGTAGGTTCCTCACTATGGGCCCAAAAATTGGGACCTGGGGCAGCAACCGGTCAATGGTCTTACGAGTCTTCTCCCTAAAAGAGTGAGTGAAGGAGATCAAGAAGACATCGTCTGGCCTACGAGAAAGGGTGTCTGCCACTTTGTTGTAGCAACCCTTCTTGATAGTTTTTGTGTTTCAATTCAAAGTCAAACAGATCAATGAACTGAAGGTAGCGAGCAAGCTTGTCATTCACCTCTCCCTGGGACTTCATCCATTGAAGGGTGGAGTGATCTGGAAAGATCTTGAAGTGCCTATCCAGGAGGAAGTGCTTCCAATGCTTGAGCGCTGACACAAGAGCATAAAGCTCTTTCTCATAGGTAGAGTCCTGCGGCTTCTTAGCTTTGATCTTCTTGCTCATGTGCTCAGTCGGCTGCAGACCATTCCCACTATCGTGTTGAAGTACCGCCCCTACACCATATTGACAAGCATCAATGGTTAACACAAAAGGCAAGGTAGGGTCAGGTAACTTCAGAATAGGTGCACAAACCAAGGGATCCTTGGGACGTGTAAAAGCCTCCTGACATTCTGATGTCCAAAGAAAGGAACTGTCTTTCTTTGTGAGGTCAGTCAGGGGTGCTGCAATGGAAGAGAAGTTCTTAATAAACTTCCTGTAATACGATGCAAGACCCAAGAAAAACCGGACGTCACGAACGTTCACAGGCTTCGGCCAGTCCCAAACCTCAACAACTTTCGTTGCCTCAGGAGCCAACCCCTCTCCAAAAATGACATGACCAAGATAGACAACAGAGTTAACTCCAAAAGAGGATTTTTCTCTGCTGATCTTGTACTCATTATCATGTAAGGTCTGGAGGACCAGAGCCAGATGTTGCGCATGCTCCAGGACCGAATGGCTGAATATCAGGATATCATCTAGATAGACAATTACAAGCTTATCCAGGTAAGTCCTGAGTATGTGATGCATCTCTGTTTGGGAAAGTGCTAGGGGCATTGCAAAGACGGAATGGCGTGACCAGGTACTCATAAGTACCATATCTCGTCTTTAAGGCTGTCTTGTGGACATCACCTTCAGCCATCTCAATCTGGTGGTAGCCAGATTTGAGGTCGATCTTACTAAAGATAGTGCAGTCTTGTACCATGTCCAATATATCATCGATCCGAGGAAAAGGTTTTGTAGACTTCCTCGTGATCTTGTTGAGACCCCTGTAGTCCACACACATTCTGAACTCTCCGTTTCCCTTTGGAACAAAGAGAACTGGTGCCCCAAATTCAGATGTTCTGGGACGTATCCGGCCCTCGCTAGTCGGGGTTTCCAACTGTTTCGTGAGCTCATCAAGTTCAGCAGGGGACATCCTGTAGACCCGGCCCTTGGGAGGGAACGAGCCAGGCAGGAGCTCAATCTTATGCTTGGTCTGCCTATGGACAAGTCCAATCAGCTCCTGCATAAGATGTGAGAACCGGTCAACCACTTGCTGAATCTGAGAGGGACAGGGAGCAGTCTCCACATCAGTCTGTTCAACATAAGCTATGAACAGACGTGTGTGGTCGGTCTGGCGTGAAAGTTACAGAAAACTGCGAGCACGCATGCAATAATAGCTACTGGCCAGATGATACTCATCAGATGAGTTGCCAATGTGAACCTCAATAGGTTGTCGGAACTTTACCAGTTTTTGATCCAAGTGCAGCCTGCTGACTGTCTTGGGAGACATAGAGTTATGAGTAGCCCCACAATCCAAGAGCCCTTTGAATTTGGCTCCCAGGATGGAGGGTCGAAGCAGGATGAGATCTGACCTATGCTTCTTCCTTTCCTGCAAAGACAGGGAGAGATCAGCAAGGCTCTGAGATTCATCCTCTTCCCATGTTTCAGCGAGATCATTGTCCTCATAATCCTGAAGGACCGTGATGCTGCAACTCCACAAAAAGAATCAGCGAGAGAGGGTGAAGATTCATATTTATCAGGAGGCGAATCATTATTGGTGGAAGGAGCTGTTGCTTCCACCTCTCTCCACTCTAGTTTTTTAAACTAGAGCCTGCAGACCTGCGAGGCATACATGGACAATCTTTGAGGAAGTGGTCCCCCTCGCATCTCCGACAGACTCCCTTGTCCTTCCTCTTCCTCCAAACTCCCTATGGATCCCGAGTGCATGGCAGGGGAAGGTGGAAGGATCAAGGGGGTCAACTGGGCAATGGACGTCACGTGGTAAAGGAACTCTCTCGGTCGTAGGGGAAGAGGCACATCCCTTACCTTTCCCCTGGCTGCTAGTTGATGGTTTTTGGGCCGTGACTTTGCCCTTTGTCAGTCCCATCAAAGCATCAGCTAGGGCAAGAACAACAGGATCTGCATCAGAAGAGGAGGCAGTCCCAGAAGGAGGGATCCCACCCTGGGATGCTGCATCATCATCTGGACTAGAAGCTGCAGCAAACAGAGCACCCTTCCTCCTCCTACGCACCTTTGAGGATGGTCTTTTCCTTCCTTCAAAAGGTGGTTCCTCGACATGGAGTTTGGACTCCTAATCCAGGGCTGCTCCGCCAAAGGACCGGCAGTTCTTGTGGCCCTGAGAGATTAAGGCAAACTGGTATTCATTTGGTGCTTCCCTTAGGAAGTGAATGAGCAGATCCTGCTCACTCGTCTCCAACCCAGGAGTCGATGTAAGACTCTCAAAGATGGAATACAGTTTGGACAAGGAACCATCAAATTTTGTTTGGCCCAGGCGCATAATTTTATCTGCTGCTTTTCTGGTCTGCTCCTTGTCTGCAAACTGGTCTTCCTGTGCCCGCAGGAAATTGGCCACCCCCAATCTTTGCGCCCAATTAGACATCTCCATTCCTTCCTTGATGGAGGTGGAGGTGCACCATTCAATGCAGCCTTCTCCAGGCAAGCAAGGATGGCACTCACATTCACATCCTCATCGCATTTGAACCCACTCAGGTAGGTTCGCTGTGTAGTGACCCAATCTGGAACATCCACCTTTGCGTCCTCACCATAGAACATAGGTGGAGGGGTCCGCTTGGGCCGCTGCTGATCAAATGGAGCTAAGGGTTGTGAGGTGGCTGTTGATTTGGGTGTAGAGAGAGGGGATGTAGGTCTGGATTGTGGGGGTTACTGGGTTCCCGCTTTGGGACTCCCAGGAGATGGAGAAACGGTCAGGGTGGGTGGAGTTTGCAGGTGTGTAAAGAGGCGATCCAACTTGGAAGAGATGTCATCCAGTTTCTTGGAATGACCTAACAACTGATCCTCCAGGCTGGTGATCCTCGCATCCCAGTTAGTAAAATAGGACCGGTGACTCCATCCTGCAGGAGGATGAACTCAACCATGTCCTTATTGTACTGACTGGAAGAACCGCTCATCCTGATTTTCTCCATGTCTGACCCAAGAAGCTTTCTTCTGGCTTCTTTCTGGTCTGCCTCCTCTTTGCGCTTCAACTCTACCTTCAGAGCCTCAATTGGTTGTGCCTGTTTCCGAAGTTTTTCCTCCTTGGCCAGCAGTCCAGGCTCTAAAGGGGAGAGAAGAAGTTGAGGCTTCTCCTCAGAAGCTTCACCCTTCTCTGCACCAGACATTTTGATTTACCCACAAAACAGAAAATAAAACAAAAGAACAAACAAAAGACATAAATGGAAGTTAATAGGGATTGGGTTTTCCTTGGAGTACTTGCGCAATTGCTCTCACCTGACTGAAACAAGAGGTTGGTTAGTATGAGCAGGCAAGTGCTCAATCTTTGTAGACCGCTTTAGGGTTAGGGGTCAGTTTAGAGATAACTCAGCAAAAACTAATTTCACGATTTTCCATTCACTACCCTGACACATCAATTGAGTGCAAGCACTGCAAATCCGGTGTTAATTACTGTCAGGATGCAGTTCGGGACTGATTAGTAACAAACAATACTTACACAATGTAACTATAGATAACCAGGATGCAACGATTTACTAGGGATACTATTTTTGGACTTATCCTACCGAACTCTCCATTGGATGACCCTGTAGGCCATACCTACGGTATGGCGAAGTACAAATCTCACTGTAACTGACTCAAAACATCAAATCTGACACTGCGAATTCAGATTCAGACCAAATACTGAATTGCGATTTAGCAGGGACTGGCGGATCTGAATTGTGACAGATAGAACCAAAGTTATGACTGACCCTAGTCTGACCCTAGTCTGACCCTAGTCTGACCAAGCTTCAACTATGGCAACTTAGAATTCAAATTTCCATTGTCACTGACAACAGGACCCTTAACAATACATTTCATAGTCCTATATGAATCGCAACGCTGTAAACCAGTCATAGATTGAAATTGAGTCAGAAAGAGGGTCAAACAGGGTTAGTAGAAGTCGAAGAAGATAGGTAGGGAAAGTTGGCTATGGCTGTCTCACAGTCTGAATTTCGATTACTGACTGATAGGCCTAATTTCGCTATTCTCAAAATAGCCCTAGAATCGCCACACAAACTTGAGTAAGGAACACACTTACTTAAGGGACATCTTTGAAGGGGATGAGTGAAACTCTGGCTATGATCGTCTCCTGAGAGCCATCTCGCCAGTTTCTTCTCCTAACTATACCCAATGTTCCCACGTACAAAAACCTTTGAAGCTTGGTGATCATGTAGTTCTCCTTATGGCGCTTCACCCTCAACTTAAAGATTAAATGAATTTGGACTCCCAGATGCCAATAACCGAGAAACTCAGTGCACCATTGCTCCAACTTGTACTGCGCTCCTTGGAAATTGAGGATCCTAACCCAATTCCAAAATCGCAACTCCCTGGGGCCACTTTCTTGCCAATCGCTAGTTCCAGATGAGCCGCCACGCTATAAATAGCCTCCTAAGAGCCTCCTAGGCCTCTGAGGATCAATCGCCACTCACTCCTGTACAACCCTAAGCAGGAGTGCATCACCCTCTGTCCAATACCTCTCGCCGCACACTCACCACCACCACCCTTATTGTCGCCAACACAGAAGATGACAAATCACCATGAAGTTAAACTCCAGTGTCTTGCCATACGATGGTAGTTGCTCCAACTCGTCAATACTCCAGTGTTTGGATCCAATCGCTCTGATACCAACTGTTACAAACCTGGTTGTTTGTTGTTAGGAGACCAACGCTCGCTCACATAGACTTCTAGGTATGCCCATACATACACAGAAGGAAGGGGAGAGGATAGGAGTGTCGTACCGCACAGGGAGAGAGAAACACAGCGGAAGACTTGTTCATGCGATATGACTGAGAGCACTGAAGGTGCAATTCACTCCACAGAATCCTCACAACCAATCACAAAGGAAAGTTGAGTAGATCACATCCAAGAAACAATGAAGCAATGATAGCCCACACATTATTAAACTCAAGAGTCTCGAAATGTCAGAATAACCCCAGAAACATGGCGCGCTGCCTAGAATTGAGCAGCGCTTCACTCCCCAACCCTGAGTAACCGCTAGTACTACCCCAGAGTCCTTGAAACATCAATGGCCACTCAGATACTGCCTCCAGAGGAGCGCCATCTGATCTCTGAGGCCTAGCGCCTCTCAAAGGATGAAGAAGAAGACCAGTGCCACAGTCTCTGATGAAGATGGTGTGCCAAGTGTCTTCACGGATGAAGTTCTGCAGCAGCGCCACCTCTCCTGATAAGATGATCCCTGAGGATGAAAGCTGCAGCTATGGCTGCAGCACCACACATCCTGATACCCTACTCCTGAGGAGGGTTCGGCAGGGCACCAACTTCTCTTGCCTCCAGCAGACTTCGCATAGCCCAGACCTTTGAACAGCCCCACGTGCTGTCAGAGAACAGCGCAGGTCCCAACTATGGCCGACACTTCGCAGGTCGGCTATGTTTGTCTCCTCCAATGTTGAAGCTGTCACCACTACAGTTCATGTGTTGCGCAGCCATCGTGTGCACGGTACCAACTCCCCAAAAGCCCCTGAACCGATTCCTACCATCTCTTAATAGCACTACACTACCCTAGCCTAGACCTAGAGCGGACTGACTGGACCGACCGGTACCGTTTCAATTTCGGCCTCTAGGGCCTCTCCCTACTCGGCTATAGGCTATAGGACCGTCTTAGCGTAGGCCTTTAGGGCCTATCTGTCCTAGGGGTAGCCCGGGCCTGCTATTCGAAGTTAGGGTGGATGTAGGAAATTCTAGTTAGTGCGGGTCTATATTTTCCAAATTTGCAGATATGTCCCTCACTAATTTTCCTTATAGACCGGTCTCTCGGTTAGCCCTCAGCCAAACAAAATTACAAAACTAGCCTACCTATGTTACAGCCTCGAGCCGATGGGTCACAGGCAACAGAAACAGCAAGTCATTGCACCAGCACTTAGATTCGCAGGGACAAAGTTATGATTTGCCCTTCATAGATCTTTACGGACAGACCATCTGAACAGTTTGGCATTTTTGTAAGAACCAGGCGCAGGGGTAATTTTGGCAGATTTCATCGCTGGATCAACGTGGAAAGTCCCTCTTAAACCTAGGGGTATATTTGCAACTTTATACAGCCACACCTCTCTCATCAGTCATTGCACGATTATCGAGGTGACCTCACTCCTATTTTTGCACCAGTTCCAGGTATAATCGGACTCCTTCTCAGCAGGGGTCAAGCTGGCCAACCAGTAAGCTTTAAAATTCCTGACCATTTGCGACTTGACCCCTCGTTTTCTTGAATGTGCAGGTAGTTTCAGTTAGTAACTGAAATGACCAGCGCCTATCATACCGTTCCAGTCCAGTTGAAGTTTGCTTCTATGAAAATAAGCCTGGCACATTTAGCCCGTACCCGCTTACTCATTCCTTTACATAGTTACTCACTTGCTTTGATACACTTCCGTTCCCTTCCTCTACCTTACCGTCTCTCACCCTCACTCTTTGTGACCAACTTTGATGAGGATATCTTCGGTGCGTGTCCAGTTCTGATGAGAACACTCAGTCTTCGAAACTGTGTCTGATACAACTTTCAGTTCAGATACAATGAATTTGATGATATGTTGTATTTGAACGAGTAGTAGCGAGAAGTTTTTTATGGAAAAAAGTGTTTCTGGAAAAAAACGTTTCTGGAGTATGATCCCCTTCGTGTATTTCTCTCTACCTGGTGACAACCTTCTCTCCCAGCTCTTCTTTCTCCTATGTCGTTCACGAGCATCTCACACTCTCTCCCGTCTCTCTCCTCACTCTCTCGCTCTCAGTCTGCTCTCTCTCTCTCTCTCTCTCTCTCTCTCTCTCTCTCTCTCACACACACACACACACAAACCCCTTTACCCTTGTGTCCTTTTCCCAGAAGCCTGTCGAATTTTCGTGCAGGCAAAGGAATTACCGTCGCGTGATCTTTCGGCGTTATGTCCATTGGACCACAAAATCAAGATCTGTACGGTCTGAATGTGTGTTTTTAAGCCTCCCTTGGGAGTATGAAGTTTGATCTGCAATTGGACCTGGCAGTCGAGGATGCTAGTCAATGACCCATCATCGTGTCAATATGGCACGGTGTCGGGACTGGTGAGTCCCAAATAACTTCCCATCACTCAAGAGATCAAATATGGGCGAACTGTGCACAACAGAGAAATCCAGAGTGAGACGAGATAAAGGATTAGGCCGCAGGAGGGAGTAATGCCCTGGGGCGAGAACCACAGGGGAAAGAACTAAGCGGCAGCAAGTGAGCGAGCGCAAGAACAGGGGCACGTAGAACATAGCAGTAGGCCGGGAGGGCCATCGGAATGCAATAAGACTAAGGCCAAAGGGGCCCTTGAGCCAGCAATTGCAGCACGACAACAATAAGGGAATGAGGAAGCCAAGAGATGGGCGGCCCCGAGGCCACGGGACGCCAGGAAATGAGGGGCCAACGTGGAGGCCACCTACAGGGAGCCTCGGAGCAGAGGCCCACGACCAAAAGAGATCGGCGCGCACAAGGCGCGAGGAAAGACTAGGAAGAAGGGTCGCTATGAGGCGACAAGACGCCCAAAGGGCATGGGACACCTCGGGGAAAGGCACCCGGGGCCACATGGGACTAAGTAAAAATAACGGCATCCGGGGCGAAATGTGCCGGTGACCACCGGCGGGACTAAAGTATCGAGGACCACCGGTGGGGCCAAGTATCGAGGACCACCGGCGGGACTAAGTGTCGGGGACCACCGACGGGACAAGTGGCGGGGACATGTGAAAGTCCCAAGAAGAAACGGCGGCACCACATGAGGGAAAATAATAAATGCGAAGTGCACCGTCAAGATCAACATCTTGACGGCCAAGAGTATTAGCACCACTAGTGCAAGCATTAGTGGTGACAAACAGGAAGGCTAAAAGGAAAAGAAAAAGTAACGAAAACTGAAGTTGGAGGCATAGGAGCAATCCGAAAAATCTCGGATTAGCCTCCCCTAGGAAAATGGAGTCAAAAGTGAAACGGTATTCACCAGTTCGCGGTAGCAAATGCAGATCCCAGGGCTCGATCCCGAGATCCCCGTCTTACCTGTGTACAGTATCAGTGTCAACCCGTAGGCTTGAACCTGCGACCTGTAGGAACGCCAGTGGTAGGCAATTTGTCGTAGGTCAC
>BFEA01000181.1:359388-372266 GCA_003427395.1 Chara braunii
TCCTTCGAACTCCTTTAGCCCTTAACCCTTTCGTCACCTCTTCCCCTCCATGGCATGTGACTAACCTCTACCCTCACCTGTTACATTGCCAGGGAACGAACGGGAAGGAACTTGGTCCTCACTTGGTGGGAAACGAGGGCAAGGGAAGGGCAGCCCGTCCCTTGTGCCACCAAGAAGGAAAGGATACGAGGCTATTGGGAACATTTGTGAAAACGAAAAGGAGTGCTGTTTTTGAACGAGGTCAGTTTGACTCAACCATCTCCCCGACTGCATGACTTAGGTGACTGCATGGCTTGCTTGAGGGAAGGAAGGGGTAAAACGAGGGATCACGGAAGGGCAAAGGAAACTTAGGCTTGCGGGAAGGGCCGATGTGTTGACCCCAATGGGGATTGTGCTTGGTCATCTGTCTTGTGTGGTCTTGCGCAGGTGAGTAGCTAGGGACGATTTGGACGGGGCTGGACCCGCGAATGAGGACTAGGATGGGAGATTGGTTGGGATCCGGCTTAAGCAATGGATGTGGGATTAGTTGAGGCCGGGCGCTTGAGTGGATGGTTGATGCATGGACTTGGTTTGTGTGAAGGTTGCATAGAATGTCTCTCACATGTGCAATGTGACCCCTGAAAAGACTAAGGATGGTCTTGGGTAGGTGATGCGATGCTAGTGGCTCTCGCAAAAAATATAGCGGCTAGGGGTCCAGGCGACGCCGCCTTCCCTTGAGGATGCCGCCGGGGCTGCCCCGAGCCGCTAGGCTTAGTGAAGAGGTGCGTGGCCCAATGGATGACGCTTGGCCTGCGCACGATAAGAAGACAAACTCTCAATGAACTCCCTGGACTGCTTGTGTATTGGAAGGAGCAATTGCCTGGTCAGACTTAACCAAATCGAGAAAACGCCGCGAGTGACCAAAGAGCTACCATCTTGACGCGAGAGCGGAGCTACATCCCCCAACATAAAGCCCTCTCGCAAAAGGCCCATCCCCATCCATCTCAAAGCATTAGGTGGGGGTGCCCCTGGGATGAACGACCCGCGCCCTGAGCATGAGCGTGGGTGGGTCGAGCTAAATGGGACCCGCAGTGGGGTCGACCGAGGCTCGAAAGACCTTCAGGGTACGGCCCCTACACCGCGGCGACTCAGAGGAGGAATAGAAATGCCTATACCGACAGAAAACGAATGGAGGGGGACCACGTGCGACTGGATTGGGTTTGAGGTCGCCCGGGGATTTGGAACCCGATAAGGGAAGAGGAAGGTTGGGATGATATAGCAGAAGGCAAGGTAGAGTCAGTCGGAACGATTGTCCTTTCCGAGGATGGATGGTACCTGTTTTGCACTATGTTAAAACGATTGTCCTTTCCGAGGATGGATGGTACCTGTTTTGCACTATGTTAGGAATGGGACAGGACCCGATGTGGCTTCTAGGGGATGCAGAGGCCCGAACCCGAAAAGAAGGCAAGCGGTTCGCCAACGAGGGATGGGACGAAGTTAGTAGCAGAGTTGTGATGGGAGGATGGAAGGAACTTAAGCCTCCAAGTCTACGGATAACGGCTTGGGTACCGGAGTTCATAGCCGAGTGGTTTGGAGGGTTTGAACACATTTTGGAAGTAGCCGACTCCATGAGAAGGGTGCATATAGAGTGTGCCTGGCTGACTGAGGAGTTCTATAGGCTCTCATTGAAATATGGGCCCTTCTACGGAGATAAAGCCGAGGAAGTCATCATCGTCCTAAGAATAGGCAGGTATGACCGCCTAGAGGTAGAGGCGGAGTCTTGGGACGCCATAGTTAGCCGGGAGGCGGCGGTCGCGCCCTCCTATTTGAGGTGCTGTGGTTCGACTAAACGAGGCCGAGGGATCGAACACCGCGAAAAGGCCCGAGTATGAGTCGAGTTGTAACATAAGAACGGGAGTGTGTACATTAGGCCGTAGATGGTGTATAAGGCTCGAAACAAGGGGGAAGTGGCAGCAACCGGAAAAAGGGGGGGGTAGAATTGTACGTGTATGGGTCGAAAGGCATGGAATCTCGGTGGGTGCAGCAATCGGACTAAGGAAGCAGGAAAGGAGGCGTTTCAAGATGACCCGACGAATGACTTTCTGGGGGGATAGACCTCGCGGGATCCTGTCACTAAGGGTATCGGAAGGCAGAGTCGAAATAAGCCTGCCGGCAAGAAATGCGGTAAGCAATCCGGTAATGGACCGGGTGGGGGTAGAGTTGGTGGAGGACACAGTGTACCTAGTAGTGGAGCTGGAATGGCGTGCGAGAGGGGAGTTCGAGGGCGTAGATTTGGACCTCCCAGGGCGAGTGCATACAACGGGATCCTTACACCTGTCGGAAGAGGGGTGGCGGACCTTTGGGATTGCCTTGGCTTTCGGGGATAACCCTGTACGAATGTTTGAAGGAGCATGGCAAATAACTTGGCGAGAGGGGTTTGAGTTCGCAGTCCCAGAACGAGACGACGTGACGGCCGATGTAAGAGTTGCCGCGGCAGGGATCTTTGAGCTGCCCAGTGAGGTCGTACGGATGAGTCTACCGCCCTTTCTGCTAAGGCTAATGGGAGGCATAGAACGAGTGGAGCAGGCAGTGACTGCCGTAATTGGGCTAAATCTTGACGAAGCATTAATGTATCGAGAATACTATCGGGCCTTCCTAGAGATGGGGCCTTTTGGGGACGAACAGGGGCGCGAGGTGCTTTGCATTCTACGAGCAGTAGTAAATACTAGGCCGAGAGTCCCACAAATAAGCGATGAGGCCATGTGGAGAGTCATCCGGCAAGGGGTAGGTCGGGGCGTGACCTACGTGGATGATTTCTACCGTCTGTACGAGCTGCCAGAGGGGGCTACTGCTCCCAGGGGTATGGAGGGATAGTTGGACTAGAAAAGAGGAATGAAAACACGAAGGACAAGGAAGGCAGTAGGTGGGTGGTTTCTGGGGATTGGTTGTAACCCTTTCTATGTGGACTATGCAGGGAATCACCAAGGCAACGATGACAGCAAGACGTGAGCGAATAGAACGTCAGCCCCGTGTGCGAATGGAACGCCAGCCCCGGTACCCCGGACCGCCTTGGAATAATCCCTCCCGTCGAGTTCAACCTATCGGGGATTCGACAATGAATGACGGGCCGTGACTTTGGGACGGGACGCCACCTTCATGTCGGTAGAATGTCGGTGGACAGGGATGAGACTCAATCGAGGACCCGGGGACGATCTGTATTCCAATCTGGAAGTTACCGGGACCATGTATCTGCCTGAGATCGATTGGTACTCGTTGGGGGTAGAAATAGCACAAGGTCATGAGCTGGCACCGGTCTTTCGAAGGGCCGCCCGGACGTTGACCCGGATAGGACAATCAGTCAGGGGTAGAAGGAACGTGGGCTTACTTACCTGGGTGGAAATGGGAGGTTGGAGGGAGTTCAGGGCACCGACCACACCGCTGAGATGCCGAGTGCCCCGTTTTATGATAAACCTCGTCTTCGGAAGCCTCACGAGGGCGGGGGAGCTGACAGACTCAGCGATAGTCTGGGCAGGCAACTTTCCCTCCCCTACCATTGGGATGTTCTATGATGTCGCTGTGGAGCATGGACCGTTCTGGGGAAACAGGGCCCACGAGTTACTGGAAGTTATCCACATCCTGATGTTTAGGGCGCCACGACTAGACTGGGCGGGATGCGAACGCATAATCAAAAGAGAAATTGAGATAGGAGAGAGTTATTTAGTAGGGGTGGATGAACTATTCGAGGAACCTACCGAACCGGATGGGCCACGAGGGTGAGAACGAGACTAGCACCCGCAGGCGAGCCTATAGAGCAAATCAAGTACGGCCCGCTACGTTCGAAGGCTCACCAACAGAGATAGGAAAAGGGGGGCCCGGTTTATGATCTATAACCGCCAGACAGGGAACACTGCGCAGGAAAACTTTTCCTAGCAGGTTGCCCAACCCGGACCCCTACGCACCGACCAACGGAATAAGGGCGCTTTAAACGAGCCGGTGACAAGGGTAGCTAAGTCACGCCCTTAGCTCGGTGAGGCAGCAGAGCCGGACGCGGCCCCATATAAAGGAAGCCATCAGGAAATGGGAATGGGAAAAAGCCTAATTGCCAAGTAAAAGGGATAAACCAACAGGATTGGAAGCTAGGGAACCTAAATGCCTCGCAATGCGTTTGTTCTGGGGTTATGCAGAAGTAAGCAAGAATGGCAACGGAGGAAGAGGCAGATAACCGTAAGAGTGAAGGAGGACCAGGCTTAGGAGGCAGTGCCATACAAAGCGAAGAGGGGCAGAAGGACAGACAATCGATAAATCTGGATGGTACCAAAGGGAACCAGAAGGAGATCTCCTCAGGAGAAAGCTCGGGGAAAGCCGGGGGGAGCAGGCAAGGGACTCAGGAGACCAAGGAGGGCAGAAATAAGTACAGGACAAGCCCCCGAAACTCGGAAGGAGCCGTGTCTAAGAAAGTAAGGGTCACGGATGCTAGGCGCAAACTAGCCGAGATAGAAAAAAGGACCGCGGAGTACAAGGCAAGATTGATTGAGGAAATGATGACTGGGAACCAAGAGGACCCTCTGCAGGAGGAACCCCGGGACGAACGGAAAACCAGCCGAGGTGGGACTGGACAAGGGGATAAAGGTAGTGACCATGGGGGAACGCCGAGCAAGAGAAGGAAAGAGAGAGAGAACTCTCCGGGGATGGAGGCGGAAAAGGCTACGACCCCGCCAGCCATAGATAGTAGGGCTAGCCGCCGTCGGCAAGGAAGGTCCGGATAACAGTATGGCAGGCGAGGCCAGCAGCTCCGAGGGCGGCCTTAGGAAGATAGTGTCGTCCCTCGTCAGAGCACTGAACAAAAATCAAGGCTACATAGTGGATGCTAAGAAAAAGTTGACGTTTGATGGGGCGAACATCACGAAATTCCTGATAGATTACGCGACTCTGGCTGCGTTGTTGAAATGGACCGAAGAGGAGAAGATGGACCACCTGGGGCAGCATGTGTCTCTGAGCCTAGGACGGGATATAATGGCCATCGTGGCCGCGAGCCGGTCTTGGAAAGAAACCCGAGATGTGATGATGAGAAAGTATCTGGCAACGGAGACCGATTTAGCGGCAGTCCAGAGGAAGAACTTCGCAACGTACAATGACTTCCTACGGGAGTTTACTTTGGTAGCACTAAGAATCCCCAGGTTACGGACCGAATAATGAGTAAGTACTTCCTCAGACAGTTCTCCGAGTTCGACAAGGAGAAGATCCTGTCGGCTTACCAACAGACGAGCAAATTTGTAAACACTAGGGATGTTGATTTCAGTACGGTAACGGATCTGGCCGAAAAGACGGTAGTGACCGAGACATTGGCCTTGCTTAAGGAAGGTGAGGTCATAAATCTGACCGGTAGAGCGGGCGACAAGGTTAAAAAGGGGATTGAAAGCCTACATGAGCGGGTGCACGGGGTCGTGCAGGCGCAAGTGTCTAGACCCGCTCTCCCTCCCCAGGAAGCTGTGGTTCCGCCAGGTGTAGCCAACCGGGGATTCGGACGGAGAGATCCTGCTAACGAGCAATGCAAGTATTGTACCGCGATGGGACATTATGTGCACGCGTGCCCAAAGCTCAACCATGATATTCTGAAAAGAAGGTGTACCTGGTCATTAAAGGGGGAGATATTTGGACCACAAGGGGAACGGGTGAACTGGAACTCGCCAGGAGGGATGCGGCGAGCCGTTGTCATGCTCAACGGGTTAGAAATAACTGCCATAGAAGCCGAACCGGTGGGCGAGATGATCTGGGATAAACTCCGGGGGCGCGGGCCGTAGGTCAACTTTATTTTGGAAAACGACGGAGGTGATAGGGTGAACGCAACCACTCGACTAGGAACGGCTGGGAGAAGGATTAACCGTGACACCGTGATGGAGGAGGTTGCTGGAAGTTCGGAACCCTAGGCAAAGCGTGAGGCCGAGGAATTGGAAAAGGTCTATGGGAAACCTAGGGAAGAGAAGCCTACGGACAAAGTTACCGCTGCCAAGAAGAAGTTTAGGTACCAAATCCCGATTTTATCCTTGCCTGAGATCGACGACACCATTAGCAAGTTACTAGGAACCATGGTGTCGGTGTCTTTTCACACCATGCTGCAGGCTAGCCCTAGGTTGCTCAAAGGGCTTAGACAACTGTTGACTCGGCGGCGAGTAGAAATAGGCGACAAACCGAATTACCAGAAGGGGAGAGGGAGGAGGAAGCTCCACAAGAAGTGGCTAACCTTCAGAGAAGTCACGGGGACTTGGAGGATCTCGAGAAAGCTTTTGCGGACATTCGTTTGAGCTTGCCCGACCTAGAGGGCGGCAAGGTCATGAGATCACCACCCGGGACAAAGCTTAGCTTTCATGCACTGCCCGTAGGGAAGCTGAAAATCCAGATTGGGACTCATCATACCGACGCATTAGTAGACGAGGGAGCATAAATCACTCTCATAAGAAGAGATTTCGCAACGATCACGGGATGTACGGTAAACAAGGAAGTAACAGGGAGCATCCGGGGAGCTGGCGGGGAAATCCCGTTCGCTGGGTACGTCACAAAGTGTGCTGTAAACGCAGGAGTCAGAGAATCGATCTGGTCGTTTCAGCGGATGACCGTAATGGAGGAAATGGACCACGACATAATCCTCGGGAGATCGTGGTACGCTAACGTAGAGATGATAGGCATGCACTTGCACGATGGCTCATACATGGTAGACATAGAGGAACTAGTGACCGGCCGGGGAGAGCTCCTCCGACTCCTTGGAACGGGAGGAGACCCCCCGAAGGGGAAATTGGCAACATGGTCGCCGTTGCTCAAGGATAGCACGCGAAAAGGGGCTTTCGCACGAATGGAGGGTATGAGAGAAAGGGTAGAAATCATGATTGAGGAAGCATTCAAGAAGAGGGAGTGGATCAAGATGGGCCTGGCCCAGAAGAAGAGGAGGCAGGATGACGAAGTCCTAGGGGTTATGGTAGCAGAAAAAGGGTCAGAGGTCGAACTTGGTGCTAGCCTACCCAAACGGAAAGAAGTACGCATAGACGTGCCAGAAGTCGCATTCAAGATCCCCGATCTGTTACAACTCATCAAGACTTTCAGATACCACAAGGTAGGAGTGGACTCAGCAGCCTTGGCCAAGTTCGAAGGAGAGGTGCAAAAGGGATATTGCCTGAATGAGAAGCTAGTTAGTATTCAACCACGAGTGGTAGAGGCAACGAGGGCGATTCCGACTGTTCATTTTTTAGGAGAAAGATCACGGAAGGAAGTGTTCGAAAGTACAAGCCGGTAGGGAAGAAAGCAAAACCGGTCTCGATCCTGCTAGGGACATCAAAGGAAGAGGCTATGGGGAAGGAGGAAGAGGTCCTTCGAGTTATCCAAGAAAGAAGGGCGACGGAGGGACATCGGATACCAGATGAGGTAGCTGACACAATGAAGATAGGGATAGACGGGTTCCTAACGGAAGAAGAAACCCGCCTGATCAAAAGGACCTGCCAGGAGTTTCACCTGGCATTTGCCTTTAGTGATCACCAGAAGGGACGACTGGATGCGAAGCTGATCCCTCCGGTCAGAATCCATACGGTAGAACACGAGTGTTGGAATGACAAGGGGCCGTCCTATGAATTGTGGATAGCAGGGGAAGTGACAGCCCTCCTCCGAGCAAAAATGGACTCCTTCGTTGCGGAGCCTACGGCATCGCCATACGCAAACCGGTGGTTCGTCTTTCGAAAGCCTAACAAGACACTAAGATGGATTCAGGATGTGCAAAAGTTGAATGCGGTAACCATCCGGGATGCTGGCTCGCTACCTCAGGCTGACTTATTAGCAGAATCGCATGCCGGTCGGAGCATTTACTCCCGGATAGATCTGTATTCAGGGTACGACCAGCTTCCGTTGGATGTTCGGGACAGGCCGTACACCGCTATGCACACCCCCGTAGGCCAGCTACGGATGCAAGTGACCCCTATGGGATTCACAAACGAGGTGGCCAAAGCGCAACGCAGAATGCTCGCCGTGGCCGGGGACATGTTTCCAGAAAAGTGTGAGCCCTATATCGACGACAATCCGATCAAAGGTGCGCAGGAGAAGGACAAGACAGAAGTCCAACCGGGAATCCGAAAGTTTGTATGGGACCATCTACAAGACATCGAGGACTTGCTCCGCCGGTTCCTGGTATACAACATCACGGCTAGTGAACCTAAGAGTATTCTAGCAGTACCAGAAGTAACCATACGAGGATTTCGCTGCGGTGCTTACGGTAGGAAGCCGGATCCGGCGAAAACGAACAAGATATCGCAGTGGCCAACCCCCCTGCGCACTACAACAGAAGTGAGAGCATTCCTAGGCGTGGTCGGTTTCTGGAGGATCTTCATTAAGAATTTTGCCAAGATTGCGGAACCTATTCGGGCAATGATTAGGGAGGAAGGAACCATGGATTGGACGGAGGAGTGAGAAAGAGCAGTCCAGAAGCTTAAGGACATATTGACATCTGAGACAGTCGCCCTGTTCGCACCTTGTTTTAATGACGAAGTAGGAGGACCGTTCATCCCAGAGACGGATGGAGGACCTTTAGTCGTAGGAGGCGTGTTGATTCAAAGGGATGAGGGAGGAAAAGAGAGGCCAATTAGGTTCGAAAGTAGAACCCTGAACTCTGCAGAGCGGCGGTACTCGCAGTTCAAGAAGGAGGTCCTAGCCATCTTGCACTGCCTTAAGACCTTTCAGGCCTACCTATTTGGGAGGCGGTTCATCCTTAGGATTGATCCAACGAATGTTGCGGGAGCCCTAAAGAATTACAGGCCTATAGACCCGACGGTGGGGAGATGGGTAGGATTTATCTGGCAGTTCGATTACAAAATCGAATGAATTGCGGGAAATAGGAATAAGGCCGATGGGCTGAGCCGGGCCTCTATCACTCCCGAAGGGGTGGAGTGTGCGGAGCCCATAGACGCATTCCTCGAATACGAAGGAGGGACTCTAGCGGTGGATAACGAAATGATGAGCAAGGAGTGCACATCGGGAGAACTATTGATCCAGACTTTGGAGAAGGGGGCACCTGTCGTAGTAGAAGAACTTAGAGAGGGACCAGTCACCACTCGAGGACGTAGAGAAGAAAAGGACTCATGGGGAGCAATAGTAGGAACGAGAGAGGAACTAATAGCAATGGCGGTCGAGGGAGGCCGGGAAGCAGTGATGAGCTTAGTGGAATCTTGGGAAAGGAAAGAGTTGCAATGGGTGGTAAACTAGATGCAGAAAGGAAAGGATGGGGGCCAGGAAAGGGAGGAGTTTTTCTATGTCCAATCATACGAAGGGCTCTTTCGGGAGATGAGGCTGTTGCTGGTAGGCAACAAACAACCTACGAAAGTCAGTATTAAAGCAAGAGAAGAAGCCGAAAGGCACGTCCTAAGGGGCGGGCATTTGTTCTGAAGGGAGGAAGGTGCTATGCCCAGGAGGATTGTGTGCGGAAGATCTAGGCAAGTAGACGTTATCCAGGCAATGCACGACGGGTTAGCTGGAGGTCATCGGTCGTCCAAGGGAACGCTTGCAAAAATAACGCCACTCTATTATTGGCCACGCATGGCAAGCATGGTCGCCATATACTGCCAGACTTGCCTTATTTGCCAAGAACGAAGCTCGGTGCAGGTCTTTGAGCCTCTTAGACCAACGCGGGTGCTAGGGCCGGGACATCTGGTCCACCTCGACCTTGCGGTCATGCCTGTATCAACGGATGGGTACAGGTATATCATGGATGCGCGAGACAACTTGAGTGGGTTCGTGGAGCGGTCGCCCTCAAGAAAAAGACAGGGAGGAGTGTGGCGGACTGGATAGAAGACTTCTACTTGAGGCATCCTTTCGTCAGGATGTTTATAGCAGACAATGGGACGAAGTTTGTGAACCAAGAAGTATTGGGGAGGCTTAAGAGACTCTGCGTACCGATCAAACTCATCGAGCTGTATCACCCTGAGGCCAATGCACCTGTGGAAAGGGGGCACCGAACCTTGAAGAACACGATTGCAAGGCTCGCAGCGGACCATCTGGGGAACTGGCCTAGGTATCTTAAGCAGGTTGTCTTTGCTGAGAATATGACCCCTAAAAGGACAACAGGATGTATCCCGGCGGAACTTTGGTACGGAAGAGAGATCGACTTTCCTGTGGAAGCCTTGGTACCTACTTGGAATAGGTTAGATGATGATCCGCAAATTACTACTGAAGAGTTAATCGAGGCAAGATGTCAACAGATCCTTAAGAACGAGGAGGTCATGGAAGACATCGCCAACCGTGTACTAGACAGCAGAATGAGGGACAAAGCAAGGTGGGACCAGGTTAAGAATGTCAGAAAGGAGCCACTTCAAGTGGGAGAGATGGTATTGCTAAGGAACTCGGCACTAGAAAGTACTTGGTCGGGACAGCTGGGAAGAAGGTTCAAAGGCCCCTACCGGGTCGCCAAGCGGGTGGGACTGAAGACTGAACACCTTCGAACTGAAAGATTTGGATGGAACTGGATTGAAAGGGCCCTTCCCGGGGCAACGATTGGTTAGGTTTCTAAGTCGGGGCCCAGTGGAACAATGGCTTCAGGAGGCCGTAGATAAGGAAAACTGAGGAGGCACAAGCTAAAGACTCTCCACAGCCTTGCCCACGCTATGGTTTGTCTCTGACCACGTCCATGGGACTGTCATTTTTGGGGACCGGGGCAATGGCTTGGACTGACTGATGGTTGAAAGGCAGCATGACTTGGGGGTTTGCAATATCTGGCTTGTGCGATGACGGGAAGGGGTGTTTGGGGTATTGTACCATAGTTTTTTATGGGAAAAAAATGGGATTTTCACACCCGACGCTTTTGCATAAGGGAGGGAAATGTATAAAAAGACATAATGTGAAGGATACTGGGAGCATTTTTTTTAGAAAAGGGAGCTGCCTACCGCACTGGGGGGGGGGAATGTGTGTATGCGGGGCATTGCGGGTGCTGTTTTGTTATACAGGACCTAGGAGAAGAACGAGAAAAGGCAAAAAAATGGAATTCGGCAACGAGAACGACAGCGGGGCAATCAACAGGCCTACCGCAGGGGAGGAAGCAGGACCAAGCCAAGGGAGGAGGGCGGCGAAGAGAAAGTTGTACGTAGGACTCATGGGTGGGCCAGTGGTAGGCAGGGGTGGAAGGAAATGCTTGTGTAGGAAACCCTCACCCCTCGGCGAGGGAGAAGGCATAGAAATCACGTCTGACAGTGAGGGAGGGAAGGAAAAGGCAGAAATGGAAGAAGGAGGCAATGCAGATATGGGAGATAAGGGTCAGGTTTCTGACGAGGAAGGAGCCAACAGGGGCAAACGACGTGAGACTTGGCATGGGGAAAGCGAGGGGGGACGAGACATGCGCGACGAACACGAGGAGGGTGAGGAGAGAAGGGAAAGCCCGCTTGAAGGACGAAGCGGCCACGACAGTTGTGAGAGGTATGGGATGGGGACAGAGATTCCTTTTACCTGCGATCCGAAGATCCTTGCAGGTGGGTATAGCCCGAGGAGGACGAGGAGGAGGATGTACGAGAAGTCATAGAAATCAGCAGCGGGGATGAGAGGGATGAGATCTCAAGGCCTAGGGAAGAAGGGCGGCCTCCGATGCACCAGCCGGGCGATGGGGCTTTCGGATGGGAGGACGAGTTTGGACCAACACCCAGTCATTGGTTTCAGCAATGGACCAATGTGATCAGGCACAAATGGATTATCAAGACCCGGGAACTGGCAAAGGCGGGAGTGGAAGCTACGCCGCTGGACTTCTTCAGTGAAATTGAACTACAAGGAATTGCAAGAAAGAAGAGAGAAATCGAGACCTACGGCCTGGGGGTCAGGAAGCCTGCCGAGAAACAGGGTGGACAAGGAACTGGGCAAGACGAGGCGCAAGGCAGCAATAGAAACTAGGTGTTGACCTAGCTTTGAAAAGGATCGCTGCGTTTTTGTCTGCAGAGACGTGAGAATGACAAGAACGTGTACAGTATGGGCAAGCTTGCTAAGGATGAAGTGAAAAGAGGACCAGCCAAGGCTGTGTCGCGATAAGATAGAAGATAGTTCTTGAGGCTACCTTTTGGATGAGCTACCTTGGGTACATCAGACAAAGACATGGGATTTGGAATGAGACCAATTGGGAGAGGGTGTATTGTGAATTCTGGATGGAATAAGGATTATGCTTTTAAGAGTGGAAAAACCTGGAGTACGGACTGACGAGCGAACCATCGAGTACAAGAGAGGTTAGGGAACCTATGGGTTAAGGGGCATGAAGAGTACTCCTTCCCTAGGAGCCTAATCCAGCCGAGGAAGACCTCCCAAGCCCAAGAGAGAGTACCGCGTCAGATTCATGCATCACACAGATCCTAAAGAAGATCGTTGGTTTACCAGGGAGGAACTGATTGACACAGCCCCTCAGGTGGTGGCAGACTATGAGAAGAAACTGAAAGGGAAGGCGCCTGCGAAGTAAGMATCTCAGCRGACTTTCGAAGCTAAGGGGGATGGAATGTGAGGATTGAGCCCTCAAGTAGGGGCCTTGCCATGATGTACATGTATGGGCTAAGGCCCCAGCAAGCCTASTGCCCGCCCTAGGTGAAGGCGGGCCAGCAAATCGACAAGAGCCCTCTGTGCAACATTTCACGAAGTGGGGTCCATACAGCTGCAGCACGCCAGTTGGTTGGAGTGCACGGAGTCTTGAATTTCAGCAAATGCTGAAATCCCAGGGCCTCTGAGTTGGTTAGGCCCTGGGCATCTGAACGTGAGGCCGACAATGCATGGTGGGAAGAGAGGCCGAAAATGCCAAAGGGAAATCGGCCCACTGTCTGAATCTGGCCGCAGGCCTTGATGAAGGAGGCGCAACTGCCTTACCCCGGGGCCCAACTGTATCGAGTTGGCTTCAGCCTCTGGGCCCCGGT
>BFEA01000181.1:389700-415517 GCA_003427395.1 Chara braunii
GAGACGTCCGATTTACAAGTGAGCTGTGGAAGAAGACTGCGGAACAGATGGGCAGTCAACTTCAAACGACTTCAGGGAATCATCCCGAAGCCAACAGACAAGCCGAACGTATGAATAGAGTTGTACAGTACTTGCTGAGGCATTACATCAAGCCCAGCCAGGATGACTGGGATGAGCAGTTACCTCTCATCGCCAGCCTGTGCAACAATGCTATACAAAGCAGTACCGGCGTTAGTCCTAACCAGCTGCACTTAGGATGGAAGCCTAGATCAACACTAGACTTCCTCCTACCTGAAAACGGACCTGTTGCAACTCCAGGCACGCTGGAATACGGTGTGCAGTACGAGAAGTTGCTGCAAGAGGCTGTTGAACATATGAAGAAGGCTTAGCAAGCCATGATTGCTTCTGAGAATCAAAACCGCAGACAGTCCACATTTCAGGTAGGGGAACGTGTCTGGGTCAAGGCTTGTGAGTTAGGACAGGAGTTCGAAATATCTCGTAAACTAATGCCTCAATACTTTGGTCCTTGGGAAGTCCTGGATGTAGTGGGAGATGAAATGGATGGTCCTACGTACGTCATTCGCGTCCCTGGTCATCTACGCACTCACCCAATTTTTCATGCCTCAAAGCTTGCACCTTTCGCTGAGCCAGATCAATTCCCTTCCAGGAGATCGATGCTGCCCCCAACCATGGATGGTCAAGTTGACATTGACGACATTGTGGATCACAGGGACATGCCTGTTCCAAAGTCGCTGGGCCGAGGAAGACCTCCCAAGCCCAAGAGAGAGTACCGCGTCAGATTCAGGCATCACACGGATCCTAAAGAAGATCGTTGGTTTACCAGGGAGGAACTGATTGACACAGCCCCTCAGGTGGTGGCAGACTATGAGAAGAAACTGAAAGGGAAGGCGCCTGCGAAGTAAGCATCTCAGCGGACTTTCGAAGCTAAGGGGGATGGAATGTGAGGATTGAGCCCTCAAGTAGGGGCCTTGCCATGATGTACATGTATGGGCTAAGGCCCCAGCAAGCCTAGTGCCCGCCCTAGGTGAAGGCGGGCCAGCAAATCGACAAGAGCCCTCTGTGCAACATTTCACGAAGTGGGGTCCATACAGCTGCAGCACGCCAGTTGGTTGGAGTGCACGGAGTCTCGAATTTCAGCAAATGCTGAAATCCCAGGGCCTCTGAGTTGGTTAGGCCCTGGGCATCTGAACGTGAGGCCGACAATGCATGGTGGGAAGAGAGGCCGAAAATGCCAAAGGGAAATCGGCCCACTGTCTGAATCTGGCCGCAGGCCTTGATGAAGGAGGCGCAACTGCCTTACCCCGGGGCCCAACTGTATCGAGTTGGCTTCAGCCTCTGGGCCCCGGTTACAGGCTGAAGGGAGGCCGCCCACACGCTGCACTGGCATATAGGCAAGCAGGGTGAGGCAGCGGGGATCCTGGCCAATGCTGGCATATGCGGGCACGCTACGCAGATGCAAGTGTGTTGCGCTAATGCAGAGCAGCGTTGCGCTAAGAAGAAGCAGGGCAGCGCTAGGCGGTAGGGCGCTGCCTGCTTGCAGAGCACTGGCGGCCATAGCCGGGCCGCATGTGGGTGCAGGGGAAGTGAGGGCGAAGGTGGTACTTYGGAGGTGAAGGGCGCTGTGTGGGTAACAAGGGAGAGTGTGGGGAAGAGGACAYGTACCTGGTGATGGTGGAGGTCTGCATTGGTGTTGACATCATCACTCGCTGGTAGTCAAGTTGTCTGGCTGCTGTTCATTGCTGTAGTTGTAGGATAGGCTGTAGAGTAGATAGGGCGCCTGGCGCCATTCACAAGAGAGAGCTTCATTTGGGTTATGTTGTTGGTGTTGCCCTGGTGGGCATGGACATTGACTCACGATTCTTCTGTATCGATTGATTAGAGCACACTAGTTAGCTCCCAAAATCACGATTTTGACCTCACTGCTGAAAATCAGATTTTTTTTTCTTTCCTTGGATTTTGTTTTCGCGCTATTTCTGTTGTGGAAAATCGCAATAGCGCAACATCAGAAATTTCCGTTTTCGTTTTTCTTCTGAAAATTTGAAATTTCGTTGTTAGAAAATCTGGAATATCTTTTTTCAAAAATTTCGATTTCCTTTTGCAATTTCCCGTTATTTGGAAGTTCGTAATATTTTTTTTTTTCTGAAATCCGTTTTTTCCAAAACGGTGCGGGGTATCCGGGTATCCCTCTTGCAGTACCATTTTCCAAACTGCGAATACTCTCATCTGAGTAAGTCCGAATACTTGTTATTTCTTTTCGGAATTTTTCTTATTTGCAGTTCTATGATTTTCACTACCTGATAATCATTGGCAGTCGGATGGTTTGAATTTTTTTTTCTCCTTGATAATTTCGCACTTCAAGGGAAGTTGGGAGACCTACTGAACTTGCAAAACTCGGGATTTTTATTTTCTCGAAAAAATGTTTTTGCAAAGTTCAAACTTTTCTTTTTTGATTAGTGGCTCCTTACCTGGGCAATTTATCCTCACCCACCCCTCCCCACCTACGTTGTTGCCCCCTCTCGTCTTATCTTCTCTATCTGTCTTCGGGTACCCCCTGCAGTGGCATTGGTAAGTTGCCACGTCAGCAGGCCACGTCAGCAGGACACGTCAGCAGCCATGTCAGCAAGCCCCAGCCTGGTCTATGCTTACGCGCTTGAAAACAACCATCATGGACGAAATGTCCGGGGAAACAGACGAGGCCTATCAGGCGCAGATGCTGCTTCTGATTATCGACGCCAAGCAACGGTTGGATGCAGTGGCAGCCACAACAAAGAAGAAGGCAAAGGACGCCAAGAAGGCACGTCTGTTGGCAATTGAACAGCAGCGCCAGCAAGACGAGGCATCAGCAAAGGCTGCTGATGAAGAACGACTTCAACGACGCGAGAAGATATTCAGTGGAGAGCGAGCTTTGCTCACAATGGCAGCAGACTGGCGGGCGGAGATCGAGAATGGGAAGCTAGAAGAGAGTGGAAACAAGATCGCTCTACCCCTCTCCCATCTCACAGACCTTCTGGCCACGTGCATTGCGCAGCAGGAGGACATTCACAACCTCGACGAGGCGCTTCAGACACACAATCAGGTGTTTGACMAACTCACCAACCGCCTCCAGSAGYTGGAACAAAMCGTTGCTGCCCCCGTTGCCAGCTCTTCCAACACCTCCGATCGCCTCGAGGCATTGGAGATTGACGTTGGATCCCTCAAGGACGGCATGCAGTTACAGCAAACCGCAACGGAACAGTTGCAGCAGCGGATCTGTACTGCCGCCAACCACTCGAGCTCGGAACCGCGCGAGACAACTCCAAATTTCGATGGGCAGAAGATCTTCTGCGACTCGGCRAAGACGGACCCGATTCCATGGTTCCGCAAGTTCGAGCTCAAGTTGCAGCTCCACCACGTCAGCGAACACAAGCACCACGTGTAATTATACTCCCGGTCGCGGGGCGCGTGCCAAGCATGGTTGGACAATGTGTTGTCCAAGTACGGAGTGGTGGCTGCCGACTTGCATACCAAGATCAGTTGGGATGATCTAGAGGCGGCGTGGCATAAGCGGTTCCAAGTAGAGCCRTCGGAGATCAAGGCAATGGACAAGTTGATGGTCTTCGAACAAGGCACGCTGCTGAGTGTTGATTGGATTGCCKAGTACCAACACTTSACATCSGTCCCGGACATCCAAATGGGCTTCAAAGCCATCAAACACTACTTCATCTCGAGGTCGCGTCCGGCGTTGGACAATGCCTTGACTCACGTTGAGGACACCCTGACGACACCRSCAGAACTCTTCGACAAGGCCGCGCAGATTATTGTCACGAACAAGGAGGYCAAGAATCTCCARCGTTCGTCTGCGCCAGGCCAGAGCAGAGATCAGCATCGGCCGAAAGTGGCCRTGGTCRCGGCGGCAACACCRAACGACCAAACTAGCGAGGTTGTGTCTGCCAATGAAGGGGACGGACTTGCACCCGCCCGGGAAGGTGGCCGCCCCGACAAAGGCCAAGGACACGGCAAGGCGAAGACGAACATCRCATCTAGCCCCRAGCCMGACGCAGCAGCTCCAGCCCCATGGTCCCATTACGGTCTTTCCGAGCAAGCATACAAGGCACRCACAAGATTCCGTTGTTGTCTGTGGTGTAACAGCGATCTCCACGACACAATGGCCTGCCAGTCGAAAGGCAAGGGCAAATCGGGAAAGTGAGCACCGCCGGGAGTGACTCGATGACACTCTCGACGCCTTCGGAACCGGTCACTTCGTGGGTGACCGCCCTTCGTTCYGAGGCACATGTGGAAGTCGATAGTCCTCTTCTTTATTCTTTTGAGGACTATGCTGCCCGGCTCGTTCCTACGYTGGGTACTCATGCTCAAGGACAAGACGTGTGTGCGGCRTSTTCTCCGTCCAGMAACGACAACTTATCGTCTTCAAGTGATTCTTCATGGGATTCGTCGCGCGAGTTCAATATAGAGGTATTGGGCCCGCTCACGTTCGAGGATTTTGCATGGCTTCCTCTCTCGACCACGGGCCGCTTGCCAGGACCACAATGCGCAGCATTATGCGCTCATCTTCASACGTACTYATCCTTCTATGCACCACCAACTACACCGACGGATGACGAAGTCGCGGTGGGGGACAACCCTTGCATATGTTACCAAGGTGGCCCGMGAGTTTCGCAATCAGMGGTAYGACGACAACAATGCACCGCTCCTCTATGTCCGCATCCAAGTTGGGCAAGCGTCTTGCAGCGCTTTGCTGGATAGTGGCGCGTCTCGCAATTTTATGAGCCAGRCCGTTATGCAAAAGGCTGGCCTTGGCGCAAAAGTTCGAAGGAAGGCAAACCCGACGGCTATCAAGTTGGCAGGCRGAAGGACGCAGCARCTTATCGACCRCTACATCGAGGCCGTACTGGTGTATTTTGCACCTCATGCATCCGAACCGGTGACATTCGACATTTTGGCGTGCGGATTACACGGTCAAGTTGGCAGTGCGGATTRCAYGGTCAACTTCCACYGGMGGACTCTTACCATTCGCGACGCCTTTGGCGTCRAAGTGCCGTGTACTATTCCTCTTCCGCACCCTTCGATTCGGTGCCAAGTGGTGACGGCCTGGTCATTCTGGGCTACTTGTGCTTACGAGCAGCCCGACGAAATGGACCTATGCTTCCTACGGACCGTCGCGGTAGTCGACTCTTCACCAACGGACTTGTCTTCGGACCCCCATGTGGTGCGGTTACTTGACGAGTTCGCCGACATCTTCGAGTCACCTACCGGTGTGGTGCCGGATCGGCCAATCTCTCACGAGATCATTCTTGAGGTCGGTGTGGTGCCGCCGAAAGGTTGCATTTATCGCATGAGCGAGGAGGAGCTTACGGTCCTCCGCGCGCAACTCGACGACTTGTTGGACAAGGGCTGGATCCGCMCTAATCGCTCTCCATACGGAGCGCCAGTTCTTTTCGTACGGAAGAAGAACAAAGATYTACGATTGTGCATCGACTACCGCAAGCTCAACGCGCAAACCGTCAAGAATGCGGGGCCTCTTCCTCGCGTCGACGATCTTCTTGAGCGATTGGGCGGCGCAAAGTACTTCTCTAAGTTGGAGTTGAAGTCGGGATACCATCAGATTTCGATCCGATTGAAGGTCGCTACAAATTCATGTTTAAGACGCGGTACGGGCATTTTGAGTGGGTGGTCATGCCTATTGGCCTCACCAACGCCCCGACGACCTTTCAAGCGACAATGACCAACGAGTTTCGTGCAATGTTGGACCGGTTCGTGCTGGTCTACTTAGACGACATTCTCGTCTTTAGCCGGTCATTGGAGGATCATCTTGAGCACCTTCGACGAGTGGTGGAGACGCTCCGCCGCGGCAAGTACAAGACCAACCGCGACAAGTGCGAATTTGTCCGGCAAGAGCTGGAATACTTGGGCCATTTTGTCACACCGGAGGGCATCAATCTGTTATCGGACAAGATTCAAGCCATCCAAGAGTGGCCGGAGCCGCGGAACGTCACGGATGTCCGTTCGTTCCTTGGCCTTGCCGGCTACTACCAACGTTTTATCAAGGGAAACTCGAAGATCGCGGCCCACTTGTCCAAGTTTCAATGTGAGGATCGACCGTTTGACTTCGGAGAGGATGCGCGGGAATCATTTTTGGCTCTCAAAGTCGCGCTATTATTTGCGGAGGTCTTGCACATCTACGACCCACTATTGCCTACACGCGTCACTATGGATGCGTCCGACTATGGCATTGGTGCCGTCCTCGAACAACACGATGGCGTGGACTGGCACCCGGTCGACTACTTCAGCAAGAATGTGCCCGTCGTGCACTCCATTGATGATGCGCGCAAGGAGCTCCTCGCCTTCGTCCACGCTCTCAAGCGGTGGCGGCACTTCCTCCTTGGTCGAAGCCAATTCCGATGGGTARSGGACAACAATCCGTTGGTCTTCTACAAGACCCAAGACACCGTCAATAGCACCATCGCCCAATGGATGGCTTTCATCGACCAATTTGACTTCTTTCTCGATCATATTCCGGGGAAGTCAAACCGTTTTGCGGATGCTCTTTCACGATGTSYGGATCATTGTACCGCAGTCTACTCGACCTTCGAGATYGGCRACGACCTGCGGGACAGCTTCATCCGCGGCTAYCAAGCCGACCYGGAGTTTTGCGACAAGTACGCGAATTGATCCTCTCCTAATCCGGCGCTTCTCACTACCGGATCCAAGAGGCGTACTTGTTTGTCCACACGGGGGGGAAGGACCTTCTTTGCGTACCAAATGACTCTCACTTGCGTACACGGCTTCTTGGCGAGTTCCAAGATGCTCCCGCCACCGCACACTTTGGAGTCAATCGCACGATTGGCCGACTTCGCGAGCGATTTTGGTGGCCCGGCCTTCTCGACGACGTCACACGCTATTGCGAGTCATGCTGCAAATCTCGCAACCATCGTCCGTACGGCGAGTTGCGACCGTTACCGGTCCCCTTGCGCTGAAGGGAAGCGATTGCCATGGACATTACCGGGCCGTTCCCCAAGCACAAGACCGGTGTGGATGGGATTCTCACGGTGGTCGGCCGACTCACCAAGTTTGCCATGTTTTTGCCTTGCTGCTATCATGCCAAGGCACCGTTGTTGGCCGACGTTCTTTACGTCGGTTGGATTCGAACCAAGGGTTACCCCAAGGAAATCGTCTGTGACCGCGACACTCGGTTCATATTTGATTTTTGGTTGGCGCTCATCAAACGTTGGGGCTCATCTCTCAAGCCAAGTTCGGCCCGCCACCCCCAAACCGATGGCCAAACGGAGAGGGCGCATCAGACCGCACAGGTTCTCCTTCGCACTCTCATCCGTCCCGACCAAAAGGATTGGGTTGAGCGGCTGCCAGATGTCGAGTTGGCATACAACTCGTCCATCCACCCGACTATCAGGATGTCACCCTTCGAGTTCGAGCACGGCTCGCCGGTCACTTCGCCGTTGGACACAATCATTCCATGAACGGCCGAGAGCGACGACCATCTTGTTTTCTTGCGTCGGATGCAAGAGCTACTTGTCAGGGCACACGACCAGATGACCAGGATGCAGCAACGCATGAGCCAGCAGGCCAATTGCCAGCATCTTCCTTGCCGATTCCGAGCCGGCGATCTCGGTTGGGTTTCCGCCGCGGAATTCAGCCTTGAACAAGATCTCTCTCGCAAGCTCCTCCCGAAATGGATGGCGCCCTGGCCGATCATGGCACCCGCTGGGGATGCACCCGAGGGACCTTCCTTCACTATTCAGGTGCCCGCCCACTTGCCCGTCTACCCAGTCTTTCATTGCTCAAAACTGGCTCTTTACACGCCAGCAGAACATGACGATTTTCCCCGGGTGACGATCACTAGACCCACCCTCTATGGACGGTTTTCAAGAGGTTGGCGACATCATCTCCCAGCAGCGCTACGGCAACAGGCCAACTGAGTACTTGGTACACTTTGCGTACTGCAGTTACAGAGCTGACCGTTGGTTGACCCGTGTGGAACTCCAAGCAACAGCTCCAGATGTTCTCGCACGCTACGAACGCAAGATGCAAGGCAAGCCGGTATCTTTGGCTCCACGTCACACCCACATCCACGTTCCACCTTCAGATCGTCAGCTTCGCCTTGGCCCTGGGTTGACTTCACAAGGAGGGGGGGGGGTGTTACATGCTGCGCCTGCAACAGGCTGCACGGGCCCCCTTTCGGGGCCGTGACGTTTTCAGGCCAAAAGCCTGAAAACAAGGGCCTACAGGCCCTGTGTCGTTTCAGGCTAAATCAGGGCCTTTCCGGCCCTGAGTATTTTCAGCCTGAAACTGAGGGCCATTTTCAGGCCCTCATCGGTCCTACCCTCCCTGAAACTCAGGCAACAAACCAAGGTTTTAGCACAGGCCATTTCAGGCCTGTTTTCAAGACAACCCCTGGTTGAGCTTCAACGCCAGGGTCTGGCACGTTTCGGCATTGGCAAGAGCAGCCTCCTGGACGGGCCAACACTATATAGGACTGGCCCGCCCTTCAGGCCGGTAGGTAGTTCCTAGGTACTTCCCAGGCACTTCATTTACAGTTCAGGAGGCAGGAGGTAGTCTTCAGGATTCGGCAGCAGCACTCTGGAGGAGCGCTGCAGGAGTAGTTGTAGCGCTAGCAGTAGTCTCAGCGCTGGGCGCTAGTAGCGTTAGCAGTAGTCTTCAGCGCTGGGCACCATAGCAGCTAGAGTAGTACTAGAGAGGGAGAGATTGGGCGGAGGCCAGGGATACTTACCTGCAGCGCCATAGCTCCAGCTTCACCTTCGAGGTACCTGCAGCACAGCGCCATCTTCACAGGTTAGTACCTGGCATATGAGAGAGATAGAGTTCTTCTTCTTCCTCTTCTCAGTCCACCATCTCCCTCTCACCCTCTCGCTACCGGACTTCACTGCATCAGCAGACTACGAGAGAAGGAGAGAGCTTGGTGACATTTGAATCCAGACTCGACATTTGGGCTTCAGACATTTTGACGAGGGATTATTTGGGACTTGTGACAAAGACTTGGTGTTGACGACATTCCCATCTCTCTCCCTCCTCTGCGTCTGTTCCCCTCCTCTTCGTCTGTGCATGATCAGGGCCTGGCACCTTCTTCCTGTGTATAGCGCCAGGTCTCTTCACACCTTGTGATGAGAATGGTGTGTGTTTAGTCTGCGTTACAACATTGATTGGGCTAGTTATTGATATTCTAGCATTCTGCTACTCTATCTTGCACTACGTGATAGAGGTCAGTCTCGGTCAGGTATGGACTTGTAGCTAAGTCTTCCCTGCGCTATAAAGCAGCACTTTTGTATGTATCAGAAGGTACACTGCTTGTTGAGATTTCACTTGCACTGCATTGTCCATTCAGTCCTTTTTATCACATTGCGGATCCTCAGTTATTATGTACATCGCCCAACTGGGCATGTAACATGGTTGTGGGTGTGCCTTGGTTGTGTATGTATGTGTGTGCAGGAAACAACATGTCATATGCAGTTGATAGTGGCAGATGATCAGGGAGGCACAATGGACATAAGGGCAGTGCCCTGTTACTGGAACACATTTGTTCTTTTGACCTGTGGTCATTGCAGTCGATTGCAGAGGGGTGAACCAGAGGTGCAATATCTCTGATCTGCCTTCTGGCGATTGGGATCTGGCAGTAATTCGATCAGAACTATTTCTTGGAACATATTCTGCTGCCGCGATCTGATTACTGATCGTCCTCTCACATCGTAGTCTTTGTGGTCTCATTTCAGCCCTGCAGCTTATCTTTGTGCTTCCCTAGTCCTCCACATTTTTTGGTCTCCCTTCTGTCTTCCTGTCTATCTGTCTGTCCGTCTGTCTCTCTGTGCCCCATTTTAGTTGCTCCTTTTATTCTCTCTCATTTCCTTCCTCTTTGTTCTGTCTCTGTTTGTGAAAACGCACTCAGTAAACAATTATATTTCGAGAGATTTCACTGCTCACCGTCAGTCATAAGATTTCCAAGATCATATATGTTTTTCTTGTTGAAGAGGGAAGTATTGATTTCTCTTTTCTGTTTATTAGAGCCATCTGACATGTCAGCCTTTTTATCTCTGCTGTTCTGGTTCATCATAGAAGTATGCCCTGCAACTGGTAGTTTCCCGTGTATATGATAGTGAGAAGTGTTTATGTCCACAACACGTGTGTGCTATATGATTAAGAGGCTGCCATTACTGTTTTTGTTCCAATTGTGATGGATGCCAACATGGGAGGGTAAGCCCTTGCCCTTTCTCTGACCACCTGTATAGTTCTGGTAGCTCCTGAGGACTGGCATTCTCCAAGCGGCAGTTAAGTTCTTCTCCATCTCTTCCTCATCTCCTTCAAATGTGGTGTTTGGATTTTACTGGATTACTCTCACAACATCCATATATCCATGGTGAGCCGTATGCCACCTCCAGATTTGCTGCGCAATGGATGTGGCAGTAGAGTAAGATCTGAGCTGAAAGGCCTTGCCTTGTTTTCAGCAGCTGTTTGGTTAGCGTTCTATTCTGACTTTGGGACGTTCGTTAAATTCAACTGGATTCTCCATTATCACTGGATTTCATGCTCTCTGTGCCTTGCAAACCACTGCATTGTTTCTGCTATGGGATTGTGCTGTGGTGCAACATCATCACGTGCCTGGTAGTTCATGTCGGGTGCTCCTGGACCTGATGTTTTGTCGCTTTGGTGCGCATATGTGACAGTATATGTCTAATTTCCTCGCCTGACCATGTACTGAAGGTTTTCATACGCCTTATTTCTTTCACTTTGGGCTGGTCTGGCAGCTGGTCTTGACGAGGGGGCTGACTACAGCCAAGATCAGAATCACTTGGCTGTGGAGAACGAAAGGGAGGTTGATCTATCTGGTGATGCCAGTGCTTGCTGGATCATCTATAGACCTGTGGTGCAGTTAGGTCCTTGCCCTTTTGTCGACAGAAAAGGGACTTGTGGTGGTGAAGGTGGTGTATGTACAGGTTGACAAGTATATTTTTTCGAGTCTCCAAAGCAGTTTTCCCGAAGAGGGGCTTGGGGGAGGGGGCTGGGGTTGCAGAAGAATATATCTCTGTTTGTGGGATTTTTCCGGGGATGGAGAACATATCGGGGAGCAGGTGCCCCTTGATGACTCCGTTGCTTGGGTCTCAGCCACAAATCGCTGTGGAAGGGACAGGTAGCGATGGCGTTGTGATGAACAATGTTTCCCCCCATGATGGGGGTCGTCTGCAGCAGAGCACCAGGGCAATGAGTACAAACCGGCGGATAGGGGAGGCAGCAGTAAGCCTTCGGAGGTCGAGTAATGGCCGATTCATGAGCGAGCAGTCTCTAGCAGTACGTGAAACTGCAGCAGAACACCTGGAAGAGCGGCAAAGTGACTGGGCTTACTCGAGGCCTGTGGTCGTGCTTGATCTGTTGTGGAATCTTATCTTTGTTGTTGTTGCAGGAGTTGTTTTGGTCATTGCGAGAACTGAGAAGCCCCCAACGCCCCTCCGCGTGTGGGTAGGTGGTTATGCATTGCAGTGTGCCTTGCATATGTTATTTGTTGGAACAGAGTACCGGCGAAGACAGCAACGAGTTGGCGCTGCCATTCTTGGTGGTGCCAGAGGAGGTTCACGAGGCTCTTCTCGGGTTGCTGGGACTGGTGCACGAAGGAGAGAGGGCTTTGAAAATGCGGACAACGTTCGGGCTAGTAGAGATGGACATTCAGATTCAGATTCAAGTTGGGACTCGGATTCCGATTCAGACGATGTTACAGATGGTGCAAGGTGAGAAAAACAGGGTGTTCATTGGCTGGTCAGAAATGTGTGTGTGTGTGTGTGTGTGTGTGTGTGTGTGTGTGTGTGTATCGTGCTGCGGGGCTCATATGATGCAGCACTTACTCATGTACAGTTTTGTTTATTGCTTGGCTCTAAGCTGTGTGTGTGTGTGTGTGTGTGTGTGTGTGTGTGTGTGTGTGTGTGTGTGTACCTTTTTGGGCGATACTACACACGTTTCATCAAATCTCATGTACCTATTTTAGAAAACTAAAATTAGTGCACTGCCACTTGTACAGTTGCTGTTCTCCACCCCCGTTGGAAGTGGGAGGGACTCTTGTACATCTCCTTTGAGATGCAGAGGAAGTGATTGACTCTGAAACCTGATTTCCTTTTGCACCAATTCATGTCACATGAGAACTCGATGTCACACCTGCATTGAATGGGGCAGTCGTACATGTGTAAACGTGTAGAAGGGTCTACCAGTAATGAAGTACTTCTCCTGAAATGGTTATGTCATAACTAGAGAAAAGTGTCAGAAAGAGAGATATTGAGGGATATAAAAAATCAAATGAGTGTGAGTGAAGCTGCTCTTGGAAATCCATCAAAACCCAACAGCTATGTGGAGATTAGAGTTTTGGGTGTGATGACTCATGGTCGGGGCATACTGGAAGATTCGTCAGAGTTTTGCCCATCCAGGTTAAGACTAAAAGCTGGGCGACCAGCCGGTGGCCGCCCGGGTTGCCCCAGACTGGCCCAGGTGGCCCTGCTGGGCTTCCGTCTGCACCCAAAAGTAATGCCTGAGCGTTGTATATGAATATAATGCCCGACAGGCATTATATTCGTTTATAACGCCCGGGCATAACTTGGTGGCTACTTCAGTGCACCCCCCCTCCCCCCCCCCCCCCCCGCCAAAAAAAAAAAAAAAAAAAAAAAAAAATCAAAAAATTCTGTTAAAACTTAAAACCAGGGTTGCATACCTGCCAACCGCCGACCGTTTTGCAGCTGACCACTAGGGCCGACCGTTTTGCAGCTGACCACTAGGGCCGACCGTCTGCTGACCAGTCAGAAAACAGCCATCCATTTTTTTTTTTCAGATCTGAGTTGTGCAAGGAATATGAGTGAGAGCGATATACAGATAACCAAATTGCAAAATCAGGCAGAAGTCCAGATAGTCATGCAACAAGCAGAGAGGTCAAATGCACCAAGATTCCATCCAAATAAGAGTGATACAGTGAGCTCCAGGCCCTCAGGCCACACCAACGCAGTATTCAATGTCGCTCCTACTGTCTGGCGCCCAGCGCCCAGCCCACTCTACTCATCCTAACTAGCCTATCTACATTCGTGCAACAGGCTCACTTTGACTTCGAAGACCAATGTACGTGACGTCAACACCAATGCTAACCTCCCGCATACACCAGCTACGTACTCTCGACTCCCCTCATCACCCGTCCACCCACACCTGCGCCTCCTTCCTGAAGACCACCGTCGCCTCCACCTGCCCACGCCCCTGCAGCCCGGCTATGGCCGCTTGGCGCCCCGCTGCCCTGCAGCGCCCCATGCCACTCAGCCCTCGCGCGCGCCCCAGCCAGCACTGGCGCGTGCAGACACTCGCGCTGTCTCGCAGCAGCGAGTCCGCATTGCCTGCCTAGGCCAGAATGCCCTGGACTGGCTGGCCTCCTCCCTATATGGGAGATGTTGGTGCTGCTGGACTGTCTGGGCCTGGCCGTGGAAGTTTCCAGTATCTTCTGGTCGGGCCCCAGTGTCTGCGCCCAGGCCCATGTCTACAGTTGAGGACCTGGGCCCTTCTTAGTTGGGCACACGCAGGATTTTCCAGGCTCCAAATGTTTGCTGTGTTTGCATTGGCCCGCGGGGTAGCTGTGACGACAATGTTGCTTTCTCATTGGCCCGTGGCCACTTCGTGATGTGTCGGCCTCACACTGCGTGTGCCCAGGGCGCAACCACCTGCATCCTGGGCTCAACTGCCTGACGCAGCTTCTTCTTCTGGAAGAGCCCAGGGTGAGGCCCAGGTTGCCCTTCAACAAACTGACGTGCAGCAACTGTCTGAGACCGACATTGGAAAATGCTGAGGTAATGGCCTCTCGTGGATATTCAGGCACGCCTTCACTTAGGGCGGGCATGAGGCTTGGTGGTGGCCACAGTCCAGAACATATGCATGTTGTCTAGGGCCCCATAAGGACACATTCCTCACATTTGATCCCCCTTAGCTTCGAAAGTCCGCTGAGATGCTTCTTAAGCAGGAGCCTCCCCCTTCGACGGTCTTCCTCTACCCACAGGTTTAGGAACAGGCATGTCTTTGTGCTCCAAAATGTCGTCGACGTCCACGTGGCCATCCATGATTGGGGGCAGCATTAATCTCCTCGATGGGAACTGCTGTGTCTCAGCAAAAGGTGCGAGCTTTGACGTGTGAAACACAGGGTAAGTGCGCAAGTGACCAGGGCTTCGAATCACATACGAGGGACCATCCAGTTCACTACCCACAATATCCAAGACTTCCCAAGAACCAAAGTATTGAGGCATTAGTTTTCTAGAAATGCCGAATTCCTGTCCTAGCTCACTAGACTTAACCCAAGACACGTTCCCCTACCTGAAATGTGGACTGTTGTCGATGTTTGTTCTCAGAAGCAATCATTGCTTCTTGAGATTTATGAACGTGTTTGACAGCTTGCTGCAGCAACTTCTCATACTGGACTCCAAATTCTATGGTTCTGGGAGTTGCAGCAGATCGGTTTTCAGGCAGGAGGAAGTCTAGAGCATATCTAGGCTTCCACCCCAGGTGCCGCTGATTCGGACTGATGCCGGTGGTGCTGTGTACGACATTATTGTACATGCTGGCGATGAGAGGTAACTTTTCATCCCAGTCATCTTGGCTGGGCTTAATGTAATGCCTCAGCAGATGCTGCACCACTCGGTTCATCTGTTCAGCTTGCCCGTCGACTTCTGGATGATTCCCAAAAGTCATTTGGAGTTGGCTGCCCATCTGTTCTGCAGCCGTCTTGCACATTTGACATCTCTATCACTAACGATAGTTTTTGGCAGTCCAAAGTCACGCCCTAGTTATCCATAAATAACTTGATGACGTGTTCAGTCTTTGCGGTCTCCGGCATGACAATCAGTCTAGCGTACTTGGTAAGCCTATCAACTATAACGAAGATATGTCTCTTACCACTCTTGCTGTTCACGAGGGTATCCATGAAGTTCATTGAGACACTCTGTCCCGGACCAGTAGGTGGACTTCGCCAACTTCTTTGATGGCATTTTCTTACTCGTGTACTTGATCGGCCTCAACTTCTTCCCTTCCTGCTGAGCCAACACTGCGCCAATGCTATATCGGTTTGCGTTAGTGGTCACAACAAATGACCTCTCCGGATTGGGAACCATGGTGCGTGAAAGCATGCTTCAAACGCTTGAAAGCTGCCTCACACTCGTCGGTCCATTCCCATGGTGTGTCAAGGCGAGTTAGATCAGTCAAAGGAGAGGCCAAAGTGATATAATTTTTCACAAAATTACGATAGTAGTCGGTCATCCCTAAGAAAGATCTGACCTCGGTTATAGACTGAGGTCGTGGGCAGTCACGAATGCGAGCCACCTTGGCATCTTCGGGCCTTATCCCTTCTACAGATATCTCATGATTGGAGTACAAGATTTTAGTGCGACCGAACTCGCATTTCTCTAAGTTAATCTTAGACTTGTATTGTGGAAGGAGTGAAAGTACAGTTTCTAGATGTTGAGCATGCTCCTCGACTATTCTACTAAAGATAAGTATGTCGAGGTACGCGACGATGAACTTACCTAAGTAGTCATGAAAAATCATATTCATGGCGTGCTGGAATGTACCCGACGCATTACAAAGGCCAAAGGACATCACCACAAACTCGTACAGACCGTACCTGGTTTGAAATGCGGTTTTGTGTTGGTCCTCCGGTCTAATGGCAATTTGATGGTAGTCAGAATTAAAGTCTATCTTGGTAAAGTACTTACATCCCCGCACCCTATCCCAAGGGTCGTCTCTGCGCGGTAGAGGCTTTGCGTTCTTCACAATGATGACATTGAAGCCTCTATAATCAATGCACATCCTCAATGTCCCCCCCTTCTTCGGAACAAATAGGACTGGTGAGCCGAAGGGGGATGTGCTAGGTCGTATCCATCCCTTCTCTGTGAGCTCTTTCAGTTGTCGCCTAATTTTATCTACTCGGCCGGTGCCATCCTATAGATTTTTCCTTTGTGTATCTTCCTCCCTGGAACTAAGCTCTATGGCATGGACCACCCCCATTTCCACAACTCTTGAAGGCTCCTCAAACAGATCGGGGTACCTTGCGACGATATTTTCTATGTTTGCGGGTGTTTTAACAGCCTCCCCTTTCTCAAAGACAAAAACTAGGTATGTCCCTTCCTCTTGGTCCTGTTTATAATAATTATAGAAGGTCGATGCACACATACACCTGTAAGTGTCTATCAGATTGCTAGCCTTATACTTTGCGAGTCTGACTCTCCTCCCTTTCGGTAGTACATGCTTAAGTACCTTTCGGTCCCAGTCCAAACTGGGGCTTTGCAACCTCGAGGTAGTACATACCAAACAACATGTCAAGTCGTCGCTAACTAGGAACGAAATCTTATGATCAAGTTTCCCACCTCCAAAATAGAAGGTGCAGACTGCATCCTTGATGTAATCATCAACAACCATGCGCACTTTGCTACAGCCCTACCCAAGCGCTGCACTTGGTCCCCTACTCGCAATCGCTCAACGCAATCACGACTTATGAAGTTTCGCGTGGAGCCAACGTCGAAGAAGGCACCATACTTGCGCCCACCTACACCGACTTCCGCAACGAAGTGCTCCCTCTGCTTAGCGCCACCCAAGACTCACGAGGGTCTCTTGCCGACCATTCACTTTGTAAGTCCTCTAAGGCTTCAAACACATCCAACGAACAGAGTATCATTGGGTCAGGATGCGTCTGCGGGGTGAATAAAGAGTCGATAGCTTCGGCCAACTCTTGAAGTGGGGAGGGTACATCGTCCACTTCATCAGGAGTTAAAGCAACTACCACTTCTACTGACCCGATGTGTTTCCCGAATTGGATCTCGTAGAAACCCCACTGTGGGATGACGAATTCCCAAAACCACCTTCGGGAGGTGTCTTCCATGATACCTTCGTGTTTTTGCATCTAAACTACTGATGGTTGTACTTGTCGCAGTTGATGCAAGCCCCTCGCGAATAGCAGTCTCGCCACACATCTTGATCCAGACCCGCCCTCACCAAAGCTGGTACCTTTTTTGAGTTTTGGGTTTGCCCCTGACGCTTTTGTTGACCGCCTTGCCGCGACCGCCTGCCTTAACCTTTACTAGAGTGGCGAGGTTGCTACCCTCAGCACTATCCTCGTCCTCAAACTCTGTCCCGTCGACTAAGTCAGAATAATTATCGATCTTAGTTTGATTCCCTTCAAAGTCAACCATCATCAATCGACTAGATGTCTTCTTCCACTCCTATGGACTCTTCTTTCTTCCGCCCGTAAAGGGTTGTTGGGCTCCTCCTAGCCTAGCCTCTTAAGTCTAAGGCCTTCTTGCTGAAGGAGTCCAGAGTGTGATATTCGATGCTGGCCTTGCTGACCAGCAAGTTCTTCACGTTTGTGGGAAGACATCTCAAGAACATGGTCATCAAGACTTGTGGATTATAGCGCACGCCGGGGACGACAATGAGACGCTCCACGGTAGAGGTAAGTGTGCATGCGCGGACTTGTGCTTTTTAGTATCAAGCCGGGTCAACGCGTCAGTGGCCTGCTGGGCCTGCTGAGGGTTGCGTCATTGCGTTTCTACCGACTCCATCAAACTCTCTAAAGTATGGGTCTTAGCCCTATCGTTCATCCGCCTGCCGAACCCTTTTGAGGCTACTAATCCATCTAACCATCGCGCTGCCGAACCCTCAAGATACGAGGCGGCAGTGTTCACCTCTTCCTCTAACAATGTCCTCTTTGCAATGACCCACGCTGGGACCGTTCTCAACCAAGTGTCGAGAGCCTCATCGTTCTTATCACCTATAAGAAGTTTGAGGGTGGTTTCAGAGGGGTCTTGGGGTACCAAGGTTGCTGTTGTCCCACTGGTGGGACCTGAAGATGAAGAAGCAACAGTTGGGCTGCTGCTGCTGATGTACCGCTTGGTGAACTGTTATACTGAGATGTAGTGGCACCGGTCATCACGGTGAGGAGATCGGTGATGGAAAGACTGGAGGCCGGAAACTAGGCCCGCCTATTGAAGATGTGAAGGCTCTCCCCATCCCCCACATGACACTCAGTATCTGGTCAATGGTATCCAGGATGGCATCGAGTTTGCTGTCCATGTAAGCATGCATGGACAGTAGACCTGCCTTGAGAACTCTACCTGTGTCATCCAGGACAGCATAATCTAACCCTTCTACTGCAGCCTTGTCTATCCTCTTACTCTCTAGTCTAGCTTTCCTAGTTCTAATCTCTGTTTCTCTTTCAATAGCCTCTCTAAGTTCCTTTTCTAATCGTAAGCGGATCAACTCCACTTGCTGTAGTTCAGTGGCCTCTCTAGTGCTTGGCGGCGGCGAACTGTACTGCAAGCCGGCCATCTGACTAGGACTAGATCCTACCGTACTGGATGAGGACCGCGCATTGGTCGGCATTCGAAAGGACTGCCCACCTGAAGAGCCCGCTGCAGATGTAGCCCTTGCTACTGCGTTAGCTAACGCTTGTTCTGCAGCTGCTGCTGCCTCCCTAGCAGTATCTAGATGTCGGGCCCTTGCTTCGGCCCTGAACCTTCTCTCGTCACCAGGAAGCAGAACCTGAGAATTCCTGTATCCCACTGTGTTTGTATTCTATCATCAGTTGTGCCTGCACCACTATCTGATCCGCTCATCAGCTAGTCAGGCACTATTTGCACTAATGCCCTCTGTGGGGCCTACCATAGCATGTGTCTGACCAAGTTGAAAAATAAATAAAAATAATATTCAGTAAGTCACCTAGGCTACTGTTCAAGCGGTATCAACAACATTTGGTCAAGCTGTACGCATGATCTAATCCTACCTTGATTAGTTTCACTCACAGCAGCTTCGATCAGAAATGGCTATGGTAGAACACTACAGTACTAATATAGGCTGTTCGTTAGGTGTTAGCAGTCCATCCACCAACTAATCAAAAATAAAAATAAATCATGTGAGCAGCAGATGTATGTGCAGTAACCCAGTTCAGAGGTAGCCTGGGCCCCATAACTCAGCCCCAGGCAACGCAGACCTGAGTCGGTCTGCACTGGGCTGTGTGACCAAGACACGCCCAGGCCTGAGTCTGCTGCGTTTGGCTGTGTGACCAAACGCTGCACACTGGAAATTCAAGGGTGAAAGTCAACTCTAGAGTCAAAGGTACCGTGCCCAGGCCCTTGGTTGGATACACTCACTTGTTGTGAGCAGGTACCCAGACAGCATCCAGACCGGAGAGAATTCGGTTTCAGACCAATCTGGGCCCTCGTTTGCATTGAGATCTGGACGGCTGAGGGATGCAGCATCCGGGGTCCAGACCCCGCGTCAACGCTACATAAGCGCCGACTTCCTAGCTTTGACATTCATTCTGTCTTGCGTTGATGCTGACTTCACGCGTTGACTTCAACGCTGGCTCGACGCTACGATGCTGGCATTGTGTTTCGGCAAGGCGCTGCTGGTCCGGCATGGTGGCTGGCTTGCACCTGTCTTCTTGGCATGCTGACGTGGCAGCTGCCATGCGCTGTTGCTGATGTGGCTGCTGCCACGTGTATCATTGGCTGATGTGGCTGCTGCCACGTGTTCTTCTGTTTGCTGACAAGGCGAAGCTACGTGACTTGTATTGCTGTTCTGATTATGGTCATTCGGGAGGAGATCGGGACTGTGGAGAGATCATGGATACGTACCTGTTGGTCTTCATGTCGTCATTTCTCCAGCGCTGATGAGGGACTAAATTAGACGTGCCATGTGGCACATTGAGGTTACTTCAGATACTTGTTCAGACTATTGACTATTGAGGTGGTGGTCGAGGAGGGAGCCCGAAGCAGGAGTGGGCCTTGTATTCATTTTCCTTTCCTTTTTCTAATCTCCCTCCTCTCTCTTCGTCTATGTATGATTATCTCATCTCATTCTTTCGGGATACGACTTTTACTATTGGTAATCATCAGCTGGTTGACATTTATCTGGGCTTGCATTGTTGACAATTGTCTTCACAATCTGGGTTCATTGCAATTTGGTATCAGACCAGTTCTCCAGATGACGACGATTGTACACGTGTACACGTGCCAGGTGGCGTGCAGGTAAGTGGGGTGCGCACGTGTGCTGAATAGGTGATGACGTGGCAAGAGATACGCCGGGGATGCTGACATGGCACGGACTTGGCGAGAAGACACTGTCGGGGTTGCTGACGAGGTACAGACTTCACTTGCGAGAGGAGATCCCAACGAGGCTGCTGACGTGGCAATAGGGACCGCGACCAAGAGATACCGCACGCCAGCCTGGATCGCGATAGTGATCCAGCCTGGATCGCGATAGTGATGTGGCCTCGTGAACCCCTGCTGACGTGGCATAGGTCTCCTTGGCCGCGTCTGAGGACTTTGTTGCTGATTGCTGATGTGGCACTTCTCATAATGCTGACGCGCGATAGGGTCCATTGGAGATGCTGACGTGGCCTTGAGGAAACAGGATTGATTGCTGATGTGGCAGGAAGTAAGTCATCACACTTGTCTATGTGAGGTGGTGACTGCCTGCTGACGTGGCATCGGTCTCCTTGGCCGACGTGGCATAATCCGACTGGCTGGAACGACGACGGTATCTCAACGCGACGCATGGAAGTGGCACGTGACTAGGGTCAGAGTACACATTTTGCTGACATGGCATCCCGTTCTTGGTTGACTGGACATTGTAGTACACGGTGCTGACGTGGCAGTACATGCTATGTTGGCACTCCAGGGATGACACGTGGCAGGCAGGAGTACTGCCAAGTAAGAGAAGCATTCTGAAGACGACGGCGGTACAACTGACTGAATCGACTATACAGCTATAGTGCCAGCTGTCAGGGAGAGTGCATCATCGCACTGACATCGGGAAGACACGGCGGGTTGCTGACAAACTGTTTTGTTGTTGTTGTTGGCATACTCACATTTTCATTTGCTGTGTTGTGGTGCTGTGCGTACTTACTTCTGTGTTGTATCTTATCACACGGGCCTGAGGTGGTATCTGTACACTCTTGTTTAGGACGTCACCACACAGACAGACAAAGAACAACCATAGTTGGAAAATAGAAATAATTGTATTTGATTTTTTTCTTTGGTTCTCTGAAATCTTGCTGTTGTAGATCAGTGCGGCCGTGTAATTTATTATTGTTTATTGATTTTTTATTGTGCGGCAGACGTACATCAAGATGTATTCTCTCTGGAACTGTCTGAAATTTTTGGTGCTCACTCGATTTATTCCTTCTCGTTTCTTTCCCGTCTCACTCATGTTTGGTATTGATGAGGAGACCCCCGACCCCCGAACCAGACAGCAAGTAGAAGAGCGGAAGAAAGTTCTAATAGCCCGCTTGGATAAATTGATCTCTGAACTCCATGACGCAGGTGCTGAAGTTGAAGCCCACATACGAGCCCAGTTCGATTTGAGAGCAATACATGCTGCTATTGAATCGATTGAGATAGACCCCAACGTCATGGGTGTTCAGAATTAACTTATCAAGTGTCGTCAGGCACTTGATAAGTATATCATTGAGCAACTTGCAAAAATTTCAGATCGGAAGGAGGAGAAGAAAGAAGCTGTGTCTGGAGAAGTCGTGGACGAAAATATCAGACATCTAGAAGAAGCACTTGAAAGGGAGAAGAGAAGAAAAGAGGAAATGAGGAAGGAGAAAGAGAAATATACAGCAAGAACAAAAGATAGAAGAAATTCGACAAAATGTCATTGTAATCAAAGGGGAAGGACAGGCAGTTTCTTTGGCTCAACTCGTGACTTACCTTGCTCACCTAGAGATGAAGATTGATCAGTATGGTGTACGGATTGATGAAGTGACCGTGGGATTGCAAATGATTACCAATCTGGTCAAAGGAAAGAATCAGGCGATTGAAGAAGTCCGAACTGAGAAAGAAGAGAAACCGAAGAAACTGTTGGGAGACGCAATGAAGTCTCTTGAGGTAGAGACTTTGAAATCAGACGAGAAGAAAAGGGAGCCTTCAAGTCCGCCGAAGTCTTCCGATCGAAAGAAGGATACCACCACACAACCTGAGAAACCAAAAAGGAAGGAGAAAGTCAAAATGAAATTGCCTTTCACATTCTGCAACAAAAAATATGACAATTTATTGTTCTGGATTGCTGAAATACAGACGTATTGTAGTACGACCCCTGTTGAACCCGAATCCCAGGTTGCTTTCTCTACTTTTTGTCTTGGCGGGGAAGCAAAGGAATGGGTTTTGGCCGAAGCCAATGCGGCAGGGTTTGAAGACATTGGGGAGTGGGCTGGAACTTTGAACTTGAAGCAGTTCCTTAAGGAACACTTCTTGGACAAAACGACGGCGGACAAGACCTTTGACAAACTCACCACAATTGGTCAAAAACATTGGACCTTTGTGGACTCGCTGTCTCGAGAAGTTGATCGGTTGCCGCAGGTTCCGGGACTGAACCTGCAAGACAACCAAGTCTTGTACATCTATTCCCGTGCTCTGCCCGAGCCCATTCGTGGACAACTCGTGGCAGAGTCAAAGTCAGGTAAGTATAATTATAGGCAGTTTCGGGACCTTGCTCTCCAACGAGAGCAAATGACTTCTCAGGTTAAGAGTTCGTATGCGTCTGTTATGAAGTATGGTGGTGGCGCAGGTACTGGTAAGCGGATACTTTGGCGCCAAAAGCGCCAGGACCACACCCTCGCCGTCTTTGATGACGATACTGTGGAGAAGTGGCCATTGGAGGTCGAGGGTGTGGCAAGCAGCAGAGATTCCGGGAAGTGGGAAGTCACTACTGCCGTGGTCAACAAGAGAGGACCACGACCACCAGTAATGAAGAAGAAGAAACCACGCTCGTTTCCTGAGCATCCCGGAATTGTGGTCGGGAAGCCATGGGAAAATATGTGAATGTCTCAAGAAACGTGGCAGGAAAAAGTGGATAATGCACAATGTCTAAAGTGTGGTAGCTCAGGGCATGTGATTGCATGGTGCCCACTTATCCGTAACCCAAAAGCGAGCCGCCAGTAGGAGTAGCATCTGCTCCTACTGAGTCTAAGGGTTTGGACAAAGATGAAGGTAAGGCGCCAAGAGTTTGGACCAAGATGAAGGTAAGGCGCCTACGACCCCTTCCAACCCTTTGACTCGCATGGCAGAGGATGGTTCTTCTTCGGCCCATCGTCCGGAACACCCTGAACCTGTCTTATGTACTGTCTCTCTGGACGACTCTCTTGACGAGCTTGGTATCGAGTTGCTAGCATTACAAAGCTCGTGGGCTAAGAAATCTAAGTCTAAGGGTGACTTACTACTCGCGAACGTAGAGATTGCACGTATACGCGTAGGTGCACTATTGGACTCAGGATCCACACGATCCTACATATCCGAGAAAGCAATCCGCAAGTGGCATCTCGAAATGAAGGTAAAAGATATGTCTCGACCTATCACGTTTATTATCGCTGACAGACGCACAATCACTATCTTGCAATGTGTTGATCGTGTTAAATGTCGATTTCGCACCAAGGAAGGAAAAAAGATTCTTCACGAGGTATCCTTCTTGGTCGAAAAAAAATTACCCTTTGACTTGATTCTGGGAATGGACTGGCACGAGGAAGCCAACCCAGATATCAAGTTCAAAGAAAAGATTGTTGCAATTGCATGATGCACACTCCGAATTGAAACCTATCAAATTGTTTCATGAGTCTGGATCTGACGCTAGTCTCTCTATCTGTTGTATGAGTTATCCAGCATTCCGATCAATGGTTTCAAAGAAAAGGTTGGAACAGGAAGTAATGATGGTATTAGTAAAGAAAGCAGGTGAGTCTTTTACTTCTTATCCTCCTTCGATTGAAAAATTCTTGGATGAGTATAAAGATCTACAAATTGAACCAACAAGAATAACTGAGTGTGCAATTAAGCACACCATTGAAATTATTCCTGGTAGTAAGATTCCCAAGGGCCCTATCTACCGAATGTCTGCTAGGGAACTTGAGGAATTAAGGAAATAACTGCAAGACTTGACAGAAAAAGGATGGATACGCCCGAGCTCCTCTCCTTATGGTGTTCCTGTCTTGTTTGTACCAAAGAAGGAAGGTGAGTTACGTCTATGTATAAATTACAGAGGGTTGAATGTCGTCACTGTTAAGAATGTTGAACCGCTTCCTCGCTTTGACGACTTACTTGACCAGTTACAGGGATGCAAGTACTTTAGCAAGATCGACTTGAAGTCTGGGTATCACCAGATCGAGGTGGAACCCTCCGATCAGCATAAGACTGCTTTTCGGACCAGGTATGGCCACTATGAGTTCGTGGTAATGCCCTTCGGATTAACGAATGCCCCTGCCACTTTTCAAAGGTCAATAAATGACTTGTTTCGTCAATGGTTGGATAAGTGTGTCATTGTCTATCTCGATGATATTCTAGTGTATAATAAAACACTAGAAGATCATGAGAAGCACCTTCGTCTCGTGCCAGAAAGAAGTTTGAGTTTGCTAAGTCTGAAGTATTATACCTAGGACACATAGTAAACGAGAAGGTCTAAGGCCGGAAGAGAAAAAAATATCAGCAATTAGGGATTTGCCACAACCTAAGTCTATTACTGAACTGAGATCTTTACTTAGTCTAGCTAGTTATTATAGGAAGTTTGTTAGAAACTTCTCACTGACTGTTGCACCAATGCGAAGATTGTTAAAGAAAGAAGCTATTTGGCTGTGGGATAAGGATTGTGAGTCTTCCTTTCGGAAATTGAAGTATGCACTAAATCACTACCCTGTCCTTAAGATTGATGACCCGTCCTTGCCTTTCATTGTCACCACTGACGGAAGTCAGTATGGGACTGGTGCTGTTCTCCAACAGGATGACGGCAAAGGCTATAGGCCCATAGAATTTATGTTTAAACGACTGTCGTGTGACAAAGTCGCCAATTCCACATATGAAAGAGAACTCTATGCCTTAGTCTGTGCGTTGGACACATGAAGGCACTACCTGTTAGAGAGGCACTTTACTGTGTATTCAGACCACTCAACCCTACAGTGGATAAAAACACAGTCCAGACTTTCTGATAAGCTGGTAAAATGGTCTGCACTCATTGATACCTTTGACTTTGAACTCAAGACTATCAAAGGTAAGTTTAATGTGGTTGCAGATGCTTTGTCCCGACGTAGTGGTTTCTTTGGTGCAATTGTCTCTTTACTTGGATGTTGGGAATGACCTGAAAGACCAGATTCGCCAAGGATATGCTACTGATCCTATCTGGAAACCAATGATGGATATCTTACGACATCCGTCCCAACTACCCAACTATAGACTGACTGATGGGTTGTTGTTCTTGATTGACCAAACCGAACAAAGATTGTGTATTCCTCATAAGGAAGAGATTAAACCACAAGTACCTCGCTCAGTGTTCGGCCGCGGGCCTTCCCGTATACGCGCCGCAGCCTCAGGCTGGTCGGCCAAGGGAAGGCCCAAGGCCGGGCCCCGCTTCTGTAGGGACGACACACGATCAAAAAAGAAAGAAGAAAAAAAAAATGAAATTCACAAACGAAAAAAAAAAACAACGGGAAAACAGTTGAAGTCGAGAGAGAGAGAGAGAGAGAGAGAGAGAGATTCTCGTTTCGAAAAACGAAACGGGAGAAGATGCATTCCCGCTCCCTTTCTCGAACGAGCTAGAGAGAGAGAGAGAGAGAGAGAGAGAGAGGGGCGGCGAGTTCGCCGCGACCCTCCGTGTAGGTCGCCGCCTCTCTCTCTCTCTCTCTCTCTCTCTCTCTCTCTCTCTCTCTCTCTCTCGTCGCGGGTGGCCTCATGGTATTGAGCCCTCGATAGGATGAGAAAATCGAATGAATCTGGCCCTATAGCGTGGGAATATACATT
>BFEA01000181.1:416329-447667 GCA_003427395.1 Chara braunii
TCCGACGTTCGGGATGCCTGCGCCCGGTGTTTTTTTTTTTTCGTTTTTTTCGTTCTTTCACTCCGACGTTCAGGATGCCTGCGCCCGGTAGTCCGAGCCTCGGCACGGATCGGCGTACCGGTCGGTCGAGGCCCGGACTCTATAGCTGGGCCAGGTACTGGTGGTTTAGGAGTCTGTTGATTGGGGAATGTCACGATTCTTAGGGTCATTTTGGTTTCAAGAAAACATATGTTGAAGTCAGAGAACGTTTTGAATGGAAGGGACTTAAAAAAGATGTACTAACATATGTATGTACCTGTTTAGTGTGCCAGAGAAACAAGCCGCCGCATGAGAATCCCTTTGGACTTCTCAAGCCATTACCTATACCAAGTGAACCAGGTGAGTTTATCTCAATTGACTTCATGAGTCTGGTTAAAAGTCGCAATGGTAATAGTCAAGTGATGGTAATTGTGGACCGTTTTTCTAAATACGCTGTGTTTGTTCCCTTACCAGCAGAAGCGCGTACTGAACTTGTCATCCAGAAATTTCAGATGAGATGGGTCACTGAGTATGGGTTCCCTAAATCCATTGTGTCTGATCGAGATGTCAGGTTCACCAGTTTGCGATGGCAAAAGCTGATGGAAGCTTATGGCACGCGACTGACCATGTCGCCAGGGAGACATCCCGAAACGAATCGCCAGACTGAACAGATGAACCGTTTGTGCCAGCAACTTTTGCGCATGGAGGATGAGGGCTGGCAACGGAGGAGGGCGAAAAGGGCTCGGACGAGGCGGTCGTCCTGGGAAGAGGCGTCGTCCTCTGAGGGGGACTGAGGGTTGGGTCCCTGATCTGGGTCACTCGCAGAACCATCTGAGGCAGTGCCATCATCAACGCTCGACGTATCACGAAGCAGGGCATGCAAGCGGTGAGAGAGGGATCGTCCAGAGCCTCTACGAGGGCCACGACGGTATGTGGAAGACTGCCGAAATTAATTCCGATCACGACATTGGGAGAAAAGAAGATGAAGATTAATCCTTTCGAATTAGATTGAAATTCTGAACGGCAGAATGGACGGCAAGCACAAAGAGGGAAGATACGTGTCACACGTAGTAGAAATTTTGGATGATGCAGCCAATTAGGTGGGAGGGTGGAGAAGAGAAGGGGGGTTGGAGAGGAGATAAAAGAAGAGGAAAAAAATTAGATCTTTGAGAGATATCGGCGAGAGGAAGAGAGGGGATTAGTAAGAGGGAGATAGATTGACGATACCGCGCTCCCGCTCGCCCGGGAGCAATCAAGGTCCTTCCTCCTAGTCGAGGAACGTCTTCAGTCAACCCCTAAAGGGTCTTCTCGATCGTTCCCCCGGTGGAACGACGAGGTCGCCGGATTGAATGTGCGCAATGAAGGTGACAAGCCGTGACAACTTGGATGATGATGATGATTGCAATGGGCATGGCAATGAACTCCGCTGCCCAATGGTAGCGACAATCGGCGTCGAGGGACCAGGAAGCGGCGTTGTTGTGGACGCCTGGCGTCTGCAAACCAGTTATCCCTGTGTAGTAACTTTTCTGACCCCTCTAGCTTGAAGTCCTGAAACGCCAAAGGATCGGTAGGCCACGCTCTCACAGATTGTACTCATAGTGGAAATCAAAATCGAATGAGCTTTGTTGAGCTTATCATAGGGCACATGCGTTACCTTCTGTCAGATGTGCCGCTTCCCGCAACTGCCCAGCGTGCACGTGCACATGGGTGTGGAATAAATGAGGGGCGACGTCGCACGCACGTGCGCGCCGGGGGAATAGGGGTCAGGCGGGAGGAAAAGCGCGGGGGAAGGCAGATCTGGGAAGGAGCGGAGGAGAAAAGCGGAAAGCGAGAGCGGGAGCGAGTTTGGTCGGGATCGGGAGATCGAGGAGATGGGGAAGGCGAATCGGGGGGGGAAGGGGGGGGGAAGTGCGTGTGTACGTGCACACTAGGATGGGGGCCAAAGGGGGAAAACGGGGCGGGGTAACAGTCGGGCGGGGGGAAARGGTCGCGATACGAGGGGGGAGCGGGATCGGCAAAGGGAGCGGGATGGAGGCAGGGGGAGTGGTAAGGTAGTGTTGAGGAAAGTCGCGCGGGGGAGCGAGGGAGTGGTGACACGCATGCGAGGGAAGGAAATGGGTGATTGGGGGGAGTCGGGAGTGACGGGAGGGTAGCGGGAATGGGCGCACAAGGAAGACCGGTGTCGGTGCAAATACCCAGACAAGGGTATCCGCCCTGTTTTTTGCAAGCAACAAAAAATAAGTTTAGTTTAAAGTTTGAGTATACCGTGCGAGTCACGGCAGTGTCCTTTGCTTATGCGGCTGAGTGCGTGGGCACGCGGATTTAAGGCGTGCGTGATTTCTCCCCGGCTGATGGTTGTAAAAGCCGGCGCGGATGCCGGCCGTCTTGTTTTATTATTATTATTTACTAGCTTTGATTAAACTAGGGTTAAAGGATGTTTTCTTTTGATTGGTATGTTTGATCGGGATGTGCGCACGCTCGGGCAGAGGGCGGCTTTGACAACGGTGAGACTTATGCATGATACACGGTGTGCGCGGCATCGAAGGCTGGCGGGGCAACGGCCCGATGTTTTTTTTTTTTTTTTTTTTTACTCAGCCTCCGTGTTCTAATTTTTATTTTTTCTTTGTCTTTGCTGGTGGTCGGTTTTGAGACCGACGGGGCTGGTTCGGTTGGTATACCGCTAGACTAACGGGAAAATGGCTTGAGTTCGGGTTCCTGCGCATTCGGGACGCTGGCGGAATCTTTTTTTTATCCGGGCGCAGACCGAGGTGCTTAACGTACATGCGAGCCGATGGGTGATTAGCCCACGAGGCGGAAGGAACCTGGGATGCGTGGGCCCTTTGCGGGTATACCGCACACCAGCCGCGAGCCTGCGGTGGGAGGATTGAGTGTGAGCACGCCGCTGGATCCCGCAAGGTGGTAAGCTATGCCTTGGTGGGGTTGTGGGGGCACTTGCGGGAGGCTGCCGCAACGGTGTTTCTCACGGAACCTTTCCCCACGTCGGCCTTCAAAATGCTCATTTGAATATTTGTTGCTACCACCAAGATCTGCGTCGGGGCCTGTTGCACTTGAGACCATGGTACGGGCCTGCGGCAGGCACGTTCCGCCGACACCGCGACCACTGTCTGTGTGTGAGCTGCCCATAGGAGGCCTGAGAGGGTAGTAAGCCCCGCCTGAGCGGAGCGGATTAGAGAGGCTGCGGTGGAGGCCGCAACGGTACTGATGTATATACCGTTCGTCGGGCTTGGGTATAAGGGCAAAGACTAATCGAACCATCTAGTAGGTAGTTCCCTCCGGAGTTTCCCGAAGGATAGCTGGAGCTGTCGGGGCCGTTTCTTTATCCTACCGATCTGCAGTGGCGGGCAGCGTTGGTCTGGCAGCGGGCGCTAAGTTCGCCCACGGGAAAATACCTTCCGACTGTAGTCAGGAGGCGGAATGCTACGGCAGGGCCGACGGGCTCAAGACGCCTACAAGGGAACATGCGGGAGCCGCACCCACCGACAAGTGTGATACCTGGTACGACAAGCGGGCGGTACCGGCCAGGTGTCCGCCGGTAGGCATCAGTGCCAGGCTCTTTTGGGTGGGCCAGTCACTGTGCCCCCCCTCCAGTCCTTTTTCCCTACGAACCCCGGTGGTCTTGGCTTAGTGTCGTCCGAGGGGAGAGACCAACGACATACCGCTGAGTAACGGGCGGTGGGTCCGGCCAGGCGGCGTTAGGCAGCAGGGGGCTGAGGTAGCACCAGCGGGGCGCAACGCTAAGGCGAAACGAGGCAGAGCTAGCAAACGGGCGTTGTCGGGTTGTAGGAGGGAGCCGGCTGAAAGCAAGGGGGAGAGGCAACGGGCAGCAATAGAAGGGAGTCGGGAATGAAAGGGGGAATGAATCGGGGCGCATTTCCGCGCCTGATTCATTCCGAGAGAGGGACTGCAAAGGAAGGCGGGTTGTGGCAGACGGAACTAGGAGGTGCGAGTAGCTAGGGGAGCTGGGCAGTTAGTAAGGAAAGGGAATAAAGGGAACGAACCCGGACAAGGGATAGCGCCGGGTGCATGCAAGTAAGAGGTGGGATGGCGGAGAAGGAAAGAAGTTAGTATGTACTCATATGGAGGGCGATTTCGGCGGGGGAAGATGCTAGACAGGGGTTTATGGCCAGGGCGAACCCAATGAAGGAAGCGAATCGGCAAATGGCGGAGTGTAGTGGGAGGTAGGAAGAGAATGGGCCGCGTGGAGCTATGGCGGAGCGAGTAGGAGTAGGAGGGAGTATAAAGCGTAGAACCCGCCCGATTCTCGATGAAAACGGGCGGGGAAAGAGTCAAATCCGGTGATTTGGAGGGCTGCGATGTGAATGACGAAGTTAGTTTCTGCCAAAAGTTAGTAGATATGGAGGGGTAAAGAAAGAAGGTGCGCGGAATGATGGCGGAGGGCGACGAAGAGGAAGAGTGAAAATGTAATAAGTCGGTCGTTTCTTGACCGTTTTTGAGGAACCAAGATCCGTCCCGGGGGTTTTAGGCCGAGGCGAACATGATTGTGAAGTTAGATTAGGGAGAAAATTAGTAGGGATGGAATGGAGTAGAGAAAACAGTGCGCGCGGGCTATGGCGGGAGTGATGAAGGAGTAAAGGGGGAGCCGAGTGTCTCACTCGTTTCTGAACGGAATCGAGCGAGGAAGGGGTCGTTTCGGGGGTTTTGGTGGATGGCGAGTCCGATGGCGGCGTCCGTTTATGCTCTAGAGCAACGGGTTGGGCGCTACGATCGCGAAAGGCTGCGCGAAGGTGAGAGAGTGAGGATATGGCGGGCAAGAAAACCCGTAGTTCGCCTGATTCTTAATGGAATCGAGCGAAACAGGAGTTGATCTGGGGGTTTTCAGGGCGGGCGACCCCGGACCCGGAGTCAGACTAGTGCGAGGAAGGGTGTAGTAGAAGCTAGGAAGAAAGGTGGTGCGCTAGCTATGGAGAAGGAGAAGGAGGGGACGGGCATTTCTCGCTCGATTCCGCGCGAATTTAAGAAGAGAGATGGTGAATAGAGATTCTTGGATGAGGCAAATCAGATGGCGGAGTTAGTTCGACAGTAGGACGATTGTGGAGCGAGGGTGATGAGAAAAGTGCTGCGTGGGAAGAGCAGTGAAAAAGGGGGATGAATCTACCCGGATTTTACTGAGGGATGCATTCCCATTTCACGTATCAAGTGAGAAGCAGGGAGACAAAAGGGGAGCGATCTAACTTACCTGGTAGTCGGGCTCACGCTAGAGAATTATACTGGCCACCTCGCTACTCGCTTGCTGCATTGGCTTTGCACCAGACAAGAGTGCTCATCGTAGTGACCGTATCTGCCCTCAGCAATCTTCACATCGTTTACTCGCAGATATAAAGGGAAGGTCTGCAAGAAAAATGCTTGGAGAGCTTAAAGAGAGGAACGACGATCGGGGACAAAAAGAAAGGGGAAAAGGTACCTACCGACGCAGTTGCTTACGGCCACTTTCTGCAAAGAGCAGAACTGAAGATACCTCCCGTATATGTGAAGAACATGCTTGCAGGGTGGAGTGAACCCGACCTTGTACGTCGATGAGTGGCAAGCCGAGCCATATGATCATGATCAGGATCATTGTCGGTTGCCCTCCCGGCTATAGCGCTGGCCACGGGCTGTGGAGTAGTCGACGATTTTCGCCATCGTGACTGATAGTAGTGATTGGCAGAGAACTCGTTCCACGGGAGTTGAAGACCTGAAGCGCTATTACGGTGTCTGAATGGAGGTGTTGTTGGTATGGCCAAACGCAGTTGAAGGAATAACCTGCAATACGGTCGTAAGCTGGAGCTGCCCAAGAGCCTGCTAGTGTGGTCATAGCAGGTTATGCTCGTGGCTGCCAAGGCCAGCGCTGCTGAGTGCCAGGACAAATTGCTGTTGAAATAGCTTCTTATCTACAGTTGTCGATTGTTGGTCCGTTTGACTGGGCACGCTGCTGGTTCGTGTGACTGTGCACAGACCACTACAGGTTGCTATGCGTCATCACTAAGGAGTCAAAGTACCTACCTAGTGATGCAGGGTGACCGAGGGGCTTGGGAGCTCCCTTGTTGATATGCTGCCCACCCTGCCGTGCGAAGCAGCACTAAGTATAGTTGTAAAGCTTATCTGCTGATACTAAGTGTTGCCCAGTGCCTTAAATGGAGTGACGAGGAAGCAAGTCTGCAGCGAGCCTATCGCAGGGATAGCAGATCGGACGAATGGCTAAAGTGCCTTCTTCCATCAGTCTGTGCAACAGCAAGCCAACTGCGAGGATTACATGCTTAGTTGTTAGTCGGTATACTGCCCCACCAGCCAGGAGAGCAGGAGGGAATAGACTGGTGCCAAAGACAAAATTGCTAAGGCTGCTACGATAGGTTGGGGGCTGACTGTTGCTGTTGTGCCGTGAAGTTTACTGTCGCGCAGCACTTCCCACTACGATTTGTTGGGTATCGCCACGTACAGTTTTATTGATGCTAGCTGCCGCAGTTGAACTTGATCGTCGTTGCTGCTGCTAGGGATACCGCGAGTATGACAGCTGTTTAGAGCCGCAGGATTGCAGCTTCACCACAGGAAGCGAAGGTGTAGTGTAGGGGGAGTGAATGGACTGCAAGGGAAGTAGTGCCGTGAGCTGGAAGGTCGTCAGGAGGGGATGCGTCAACAGTTGACGTTGGTCTGACCAAGCTGTTGCGTTTTCTTTTTTGGCCACCATTGCGGGGCCCTCAGGCGCATCAAGGAACCAAGGCCCTCTCCCACGAGTCTGAGAGCACCCCCTCTTGGATCTGAGAGTCTCAACTATCTTTTTTTGCCCTTCTAACTCTCAGTTTAGTCCTTGGTTACGAGGGGAAGGCGGCAGGCGGGATTGCAACCCGTAGGACCGCATCAAGACTCTGTGGGGAGTCCACCCACCGATATGATGATGACTCGTCCAAACAGCAACAGCGACCACCAAGATTTAGGGAAGGTACCGATCACACACACATTCGGCATGCAAACAGGTCTTGGGGGCAGGAGTGCTTCTCTTATATGACGTTCGTCGATGAAGCTCCTCGTACGCTCCACGCTCCAACGTTGCTCCAATCAGGTACGTAATCTTCCACTCAAGCCCCTTCTTCTTCGACACTCTTCCCTCCAGACCCACACCACTTTCTCTCTCGTCCTCCAAACTTCTATTCTCGCCGGCCTTATGCTTGCCAGCAAACTCGAGTGGGTGTAACGAGTACTGCTCCGATACCAAATTGCAATGAGCCTCAGAGCTCATCACACGATGGAGTGCTCAAACCAACATACGTGCCTTACAAATTCACAGTTTGCATTGTCTCACACATTGCACAAAGAGAAGATGAGTAGTAGACCAGATAGCGCAGCTCAGTTAACATAACCAGAATTTTAGGAAGAGAATCAAGAGTTTAACAGTCTAGCGCTCAAGCCTTCCTCAAGCATGAAGAGTTTCCGCATGTGCGCTCATCAGCGCCTGTCGTCAACACGAAGTTCAGCGCTCTACAGATACGCATCCACCAGGGTTCATTCTCTCTCCCTCTTATCTTTCTCTCTCACTTGATGGTTCTGGTCTCCACTCTACACAGTCTTCTTCTTCTCTACATGCACACTCCCTTCTATTAACACACACATGAGGACCAACTCTGAATATTACTCACTGCTCTACTACTAACCACTAACTACATTGCTTCCTGGTGCTGGCGCAGCTATGGATGCCTTCTTCTCTGGCAGCGTCTACTTCCTCTCTCAGCGTAGCTTCCACACTAGCGCACAAGTGCACAAACACTTCCACACTCTCGTGCTAATGAACATCTGCCCGAATGGTAGGCTGGCCAGTCCTTTTGTAGTTTTGGAATGCACTTCAACTTGTGCCAGCCTCTGCTTCCTGGGGCCTAACTGGTCCCGGTACCACATCCCTACGGCCTGTCTGCTTCTGAATGTAAAGTCTGGAACCTTCCCGAATTTCAATGGGTCTGTTGCTGCTTGGACCTTTGGGTCATGACTTTTCATTTGGGAATATGACTTTTGATTGTGGATAGTGACTCTTGCCTGTGGGTCACGACTTTTGTCTGTGATACTGCCTTTACCGATGTGACTCTTCAATATGATTTTTCATTAGGAAACGTGACTCCTCTTAATGGCTTTTATTATGAGACGTGACTCGTCCTTGAGATGTAACTTTTTGCTGGGTGCCTGTCGGGCCAAACTGTTGAGGTACCCGATTGTGACTTTTCTGAGTTTGACAGACTCGGTCTTTTCTTGACCTGGACATCTGACCCTGAGATCCGAATTTGGGGTCTGAATCGTGGAAGGCCTTTCAGTTGTGTAATGTGGGGACTAACTGTTTGCATAGCCCTTACCATATGCCTTTGAACCATGGCAACTGCATCCGCCAACCTTGTGGCGTGACATTCATCATATGGACCACACCTCGAGGTGTATGCATGGTTGTCATGGGTCTATCTGATGGGTATACAAGAAACTGGTCATAACCAGAATAGAGATCTATAAGTGTTATTATAGATCGTCATGCGCGGGCTTCCGAAAGTGCATCAGCATTCGGCAAGCCCCCTGCGCCTCTTACAGTTACAACATTTAAACGCTGTAAATTTTGTAGCCATCGTAAAGTCTCATTTGGTTTGACAAAGCAAAACCAGGGGGATGCATATGGTCCACTTGAGTAATCTGACACATGCGTGCGAATCTTCCCATCGAGGTACTCTACTACCTTTTCTTCATCAACTGGATTGGGGTATTATGCGCCTCGCAAATTCCAAGGTTCGTGCGGTACGAGATGAATGCTAATCATTGAGATTTTATTAACGTCAAGACGCTCGCGTTCCTCATTATTGAAGTCATATTCAGTATGTCTCCATCTCATGGTCTCCATCACTAATTCCTTCTCCTGCGCTGTAAGAAAATCAGGCTCTCCTATAATTAGCGCCTTTTCAATCTCCTCATTGATACGGCACGACCCATTTTTTGCTCTCTCTCGCATCTGCCATATCAACTCTCGTTCCCGTTAGTAGTAAACTCCCTTCTCCTCGGCTACGAGTACAGGAACTGGGTGGCACTTTTGATATATCCTTTTGTATCGCCTTCATGAACCTTGCTTGAGCCTATCCCTAAAAACAGGCGAGTCGCACTTTGGGGTTAAGTATCGCCTTCATGAACCTTGCTTGAGCCTATCCCTAAAAACAGTCGAGTCGCACTTTGGGGTTAAGTTGTTGTTGGTCGTCCTATCCTTTTAGGCAGGTGATGCACCAACTTTGTTTGTCCTTCTCCCATCAACTCCATCACCTTTTCCCTTAAGGCTTCCACTGCCTCTGGGTCCGCCATCCCATAGGTAGTCGCAATTTCCATGGCATTACCTATGTTGGCCAAACTTAGTGACAGTGCCTCTAGCTGTTTCTCCCCTTCAAACTCTTCTCTCTCGCATCTCTTCCTTTCCTCTTCGGACTCCTCAATTGTAAAAGAGTTTGGGTTGGGCCAATTTCTTACACTTTGGGTCCCCTTATTCTTGCATGTGACGACCTCATAGTTGCCACATACTGGGTCACACAATGGTTTTGTTTCGCTACGCTGTCTAGGCCAGTCAGTCAATCCGCTGGGGGTATACCCCAGTTGTTGTCTGTTTTTTGGCATTCATCATTTTTGCACTTGTTGGAGTACGTGCGGTGTCGAGTTTGTGTCGGAGCTGCGCTGTCCCTTCCAGCTCCATCTCCACTTCCTCCGTCTACCCCTTTGTCTCCATCCTGTCGGACCGCCATCCCGGCGGGTCCGGCACATTAGCAAAGGAGTTAGGCTATGGAGTGGTGTTTGCCCTCCATCTATCTTGAACGTAGTATTTGGTCCCCTTTGGCCCGAAGTGCGATGCAGGTTTACGAATTCGATTGAAGGCTTGATTCATTGGGATTGATCCTATGAAGGATCATTCTTCTGCATCTCAACCTAAGGCCTTGCCCATTGTGGGTTTTATGTTTTCTTGGGAATTTCACCCAGACTTCTTTCTGAATGACCATTCTTTAAAAAGGCCGAGTACTTTTATTGAATGGGTGGTGGAAAGGTGGTTGGGGCTTGTGTGCATAAGGCAGGTATGAGTTGCAAAAAAACGGTAAAGTTGACTCCCATAGTGTGTGTGATGTTGTTTTAAACTGTATGATCACAAGTATGGATACCACACTACTTTTTGTTGTCTGATTAACCCTTTTGTTTTGCATAACTGTGACAGCTAAGAGGAAGTGTGGGTAGCTGAGTTTCATGTCATCGTGATGACACACCCACCCGTCTTTGCTACGTGAATTAGTTTGGTCGGACGTTGGTCCAGAACCAGAAATCGAGGTCCTTGTCCAGGACATTCCAGGCTCTAACTCAGCACAAAAGGGTTACCCCTTTACGCTGAGCCTTTGCTCGTTGCCCATCGCGACGCTCTGCCCAAAGGTCAGAACCGTCACGAGGGCCGAATGGCTTATCCTTCAAGGCTTCAACTGTTCAATATCGTGAAGGAAATAACCCTCACGATACCTCATCTCAAACACTTGAGTGTCGTATGCAACGCTGGTTCCCTCGTAGGGTCGAGAGGTTTTGGGTAACGCATGAAGCGTCGCCATGACATCTAATCGCGAGGGTTCGCATAACTGAATTATATGCCTACCGTCGTTTGGGTGTCCTTCTTATACGTCCGAGTACAGACTACACTTGAGGGACTCACGCAAAAAAGGTTATGGGACGGACGCTCGCAGAATGAGGCAACACTCAGCTAGGCCTTTCCTTCGAGTGCGACTATCTTAACTCACTCACACTAGTGTTTCGGATTGGCCAAGCCTACAAACATTATTTACTTCGTGAGAGCCCGATGGTTTGATTTTTTCCTTGTGTTAGAGTTATTTTGGTGGAACAATAAGGTTTCAGCGGAAGGGTTAGCATGTTGCTGGTCGTGCGCCAAACAACTCACCACCACTCAAAATTCCCTTCTGCCCTTGACGCCATCTTACCCTTCGCCCTTTGGGGTACCGCAAGGTGTAGAGGATGGCAGGGCTCTCAGGCAGCCTTGCGCTCGCTAAAGGCTTACCCCTCTTAGCGCACGCTTCAGCCAACACCTGAGCAATCGAAGGCTGTCCCATATCTAAAGGACGACCGCGCTTTTATGGGCACCACATAGTACTCCATCGGCGCGACTACTCATGTACTTGTGCATGGCTGATCATTATGAAGGAGACTCATGAGGTAACATCCTATTTATGGGAAGCCTCGCGTGCGACATCCTTGCATTTCCGATCCGAGAAAAGTTATGGGTCAGATAGGAAAAGGGGCTAGGCGCGATATTGCAAGTAAGAACGAAATTTCGTTGGAAAGTGTCTTACATGGTTAGAATGGCCGTCTTAGTCGACCGGCATAGGGTCGCACTCGAGAGATCAGCACCTCGAGCGACGATTCGCGTGTGGGTTCGATTCGAGCGCTACCGCATGTACCCCCTATGCTACAGCGAACAAGAAACGCCCTCGACTGGGCCACTTCTGCGATTGCATACGAAAAACTTTCTCATATGGTCCGGTAGCTCGACGGGGATACGCCCACCCAAGGGATGGTGACAGCTCCTGTGGGTGGAGGTAAGTTGTACCTCACGTGGCCCTATCCTGTCGTAGGGGTTAGCGACAGGTATGGGTGGTGCACCCGGTCGAAGCAGCAGACGCTCTACGCGACAAGTTCTACGAAATCCTGTGTGACGCGGCCGGAGGGTCCCCTTGAGGGACCGATGCGCTCGACAAGTGGCGTCGTTGCTGGGGATCTCAACTGTCTACCAGGGTCCTTAAGTGAACAAACCCAGGTTAAGTGCAGGTTGACGATCCAGGCAAAACTACAATTTTTTAAAAAATATTGATTCCGAACAAGTGCCATGGTGTTGATAATTGTGTATGTGGATGTCTTATTTGATTGTGAAAGTGTGGAAGTTTGATCAAACCTTTGGGCGAATGATAAGATCTAGTCCTCGGTAGAAAGAATGGATAGGATACTAGTGAGAGAGAGGAGTATGTGATAATAGTTAGATAAAGAAGGGAAGGAACTGTTGGTCATGTCAGAAGTAAAGATTACATACAGTTGATGACTTATCAATGGGTTATCCTCTTGTTCCACTCAGGATCAAAAAGGGAGAGTAAAGTTGGTGGACGCTGATGGAATCGTGCGAGGTCCGATCGCAATGCCAGAAGATATTACCAAAGCGTTGGAGAAAAGGGAATTGGCACGGCTGCAAATGCCAAAGGTCGAGATTTTCCTGTTCAAGGGGGAAAGAGTATCAGGGTGGCTTGAACTACTAGAGCAGGTTACGATTGAGGCTTATGAGCCATATAAGTTTAAAATGATGCCTCGATATGTCTGGTGGGAAATCCGTCCAGAGGTCATGAAGGAGTGTGGGCGAGCTTTAAGGAAGGGATGCAAAGTTGATGTAAGTTGGGGAATGGCTGATGAAAGCAGACCTGGATGTTTTAAGCCAAAATGAATTCACCATGGTGGGCGTGCCACAACTTTTTGAAAAAATGGCAAAGAGGATTCCCGGGATGGCGGAAGAAGAGCAATGTGCAACCTTTCTAGGGCACGTCACGAACTTCGGATGTCTGTGCTAACAAAGCACGGTGCCCCAGGGAAGAAGTTAGCATGGGCCGCAATTCAAGGGAGCTTGGCAGACATAGAACAGGACCAAGTAGACCTCTTCCAAATGAGGCAAGCCAGAACGAAGAGAAAAGCCATGGACGTCACGGCAGGAGGCAGCCAAGACCTTAAGAAGCTGGTAGAGGAGGTGGTGGCACATCTTGAGGCGTCAAAAGAGGCGAAGGCCCCAAAGAAGGTTATGATAGTGACGCAAGTCTAGGGGAAAGGCAAGAAGGCGGTAGTGAGGGAGGAGCTAGAAGAAGAAGAAGAGGAGGAAGAGCCTGACCCTTCGAAATGACAAAGGCTCAGTGGAAGGCCAAGAATCTCGCACAAGGGGTATAAGGCTCAAGAAGGGGCCAATCCCCTCAAGCCGCTGCGATGCCGCCACCCGACTCACAAGGCCAAGCAGGGATGACGATGCCATCATGGCCGGGCTATGGACCTCGGAGTCCCTGACCCGGGTATAACCCCTATGCGCCATGGCCAGTAGGTGGGCAGTATGAGGTCTATACAGGGGCTCCAATGTACACAGGGGCTCCAATGAGTGTGGCATCTTGTGGGTTTCCAGGTCCTTAAGCTCAACAAGCAAGTCAGACGAACCCACAGCCAAGCCAGTCAGCACTTCAAAGATCTCAAGGGAACCAGGGTGGCGGACGTGGTCAAGGCCAAGGATGGGGGTGAGGTAGAGGAAATGGAGGTCGTGGGGAGGTGGAAGAGGAAACGGTGGTGGTAACACCGAGGTAGGAGGACAAGGGGATGAGAGCAGGTTAACCGAGCACCCATTTTTCAGGCCCATTTATAAGAAAACCAGTCAGTCATTTTAACAACACTTCACACCAATCTATAGAGTGCACTTCTTACGACCCCATCACAGAAAAAAACCCTTAAAAAAAACAATTAAAAACATATAAAACAACAAGCCAAAGGTGCATTTCCATGAAATTCGGCCCAAAAAAAACTCGACCAATTTCAAAAATTTCAGAAATCTTAATAGCGCAAATTTTAAAACTTCAAATAACCCCAAATTTCATATACGGCAACCCTATCAAAATGCATATATAGCAAAAACTTAAAATTCCAAAAAAACATGAAATTTGAGCCCAAAACCCTAATTTCAGAAATTTCAGGCCTGAAAACCAGATGCCCCGTTAACCTCTTGTGTTGGAATGCGTCAGGGAATAGAGGAGGACAAAAAGGTAGGCAGGGATATGATAGAGGAAGAGTGGATTGAAGGAATGCAACCTGTCGGCATTGTGGACAGAAAGAGTATATTGGAATGCGTCAGGGAATATAGGAGGACAAGAAGGTAGGCAGGGATATGGTAGAGGAAGAGTGGATTGAAGGAATGCAACCTGTCGGCATTGTGGACAGAAAGAGTATATGATCAAGTTCTACCACGTCCGGAGGAATGATGAAGACGAAGGGTTGATTAGTACAAACATAGATGGAGACGTCTATGACAAATTCGGTAATTATATCGACCTATGATTCCGGGTGGGACGAGAAGAGAGGCTCTGCAAAGAGCAAACGCGGGAAATGCACTTGCCCCGCCAGCTATGTGTCGTATCTGGCAAGAAGAAGAGGCACACCCTGTCGTGAGAGTGGAGGAGATAGGAGAGAATGAGGAGGTGGAGCAGAAGGTAAAACCAGACACCGTGAAAAAAGAACCCATTGTGGTGGAGTCGGATGGCGAGAAAGAAGACGGTTGTTGGGTTGAGGCCAGGAACACGCTGGAGAGAATGGAAATCTTGGTGGAAAAGGTCGGGAGATATCAAAGGAAGCCATTCAGTTTTGCGAGGAGATTAGCAAGTGGAAAGGAAAGAGACCACTTGTGTATCTCTATGACTCGGGTCCGGGACAGATGGGAGAACCTGGGACTCTGTCAGGCGTGACAATTTCGGGGTCGGGCCCACGATCTGGGATGACTTTAGCCCACCATCAAGGCAAGGAAGAGCGTTGTTGGCAGTCAGGACCAGGGCTAAAGGATCGGTGAGCTTAGATCAACCAGCTAAAGATATTCCTAACCAAGTGGAGAGAAAGAGGAATTTCAAGTCCCAAAGGACGAGGATGAAGAGGAAGAGAGGTTGAGGCAGGAAGAGGATAGAGAGCGGAGCAGAGAGCCAAAACGAGGGGCGTTAAGACCGACACGGATAAGGTCCAAGGAGGAAAGACGAAGAAATACATTGTCCTAGTCGAAGAAGGCTATGATATAAAAGAAATGATGGACAGGATCCTTGAGGGTCATAATCACCTTAATAACCTAAAGGATGTCCTGGCTTCAACCCCTAGGTTTCGAGACGAGCTCAAAGCTCGGCTATCCAAGAAGGTGGTGTCTAGCCTGCGCCTAGGAGCTATAATTCCCAAGGAAGCAGAATGGGCAGAAACGGGCACCAAAATGGATTGGAAGTTTGTGGCATGTGGGTGCTTTGAAGTGATTGTCAAAGGGAAACCGTGTACAGCAATGGATAATGGTGGATACAGGTGCATAAAGGAGGAACATGCTTTGCACCTAGGGATGGAGATTGATCGCTCCGACAATGGAGTACTTATGGGAGCGAATAGTAGGTCAGTAATTGTGGCGACCGCGTGCAGCGTGGTCGTGGAGATTAGGAAAGTAAAGGTGAGGAGTTGTTTCTTCGTAATGCTAGACCCTAACAGATAGACCATCAAGGTGGGTAATGCTCGACAAAAGGGTGACACCATGCAGGGTCGATCATGAAAAAAGGGGGAGCCTGGAATAGGATGGAGATATGCCTGACTGAAGGCATGCAAGAGCCGGCGCTAGGGTGATGAGGGCAGTGGGTGAGGGAAACACGCACAGAACTCACTGACTGGGGGAGGGAGCTAGATCTGGGAGCAAGGAAGCCAAGATAACGCTACAGTCCCAATGCCTATGCGATACCAAGGGAGAGCCCAACTCAAGGAGACCCAGCTAAGTGAGAACCATCATGCGACAAATGCAAGGGAATATACAGGGTAGAGTGGTGGTATGTGTGTGGGGGGGGGGGGACGCTGGGAGTCACGTCCAAAGTAGTTGAAGCCGATAAGGTGGTTGAAGTCGAGAATGTAGCTGAAGTCGTTGAAGTGGTCGATGACGTCGATGAAGTAGCAGTCGAGTCGATGTCGAAGCAGAGCCGCAAAACGCTGACCTCCTGAAGAAGCTGATGATGAAGTACCTGACGGTGTGTGTCAGTATGGAGATAGTAGGTGATCAGAGTGTCAATCGTCAAGATGCCGAGGGCATCGACGAGTGTGTTGTGGACGTGCGGAGGCGTCCGTCTACTGTTGAAGAACGGCCTCAGAGGGAGCGGGCTCGTCCTCAGCGATCTCCTCAGTTGAAGGAGGAGGAAGAGGGTCAATTGGCTGAGTAGGAGCAAATGTCTCAGCACGACGAGCACGATCATATGCACGCACCAACATCCGTGCGTGCTCCAAATGCTCGAGGGGCTCCTAAGTAGCCTCCTCATCAGGATAACCGTTCCAACGCACAAGGTACTCGATGCGTGGAGGGATATCATTTGTAACTCGGCGAGGTACGATGTCAGAAAGACGAACTCCTCGTGACTGTCCACCATGATAGGTGGAGGGCGCTCATAAGGACGTCCGACGAAGCGCAGGGACGGTGCGATAAGGACGCAGCAAGGAGACGTGGTAAACATCGTGTACGCGAGCCTGTTGAAGGTAATCAGGTAGCTGCACACGGAAGTTGACCGGGCTAGCAGCAGTATCAGAACCGACAGCCTGAAGGATGCGGCATGGACCCAAGAAACGACGCCTCAACTTGCGAAGCGTATCTGCTTCGAGTTGTAAGTGGCATGCGTCAACGAGCACATCGTCACCGACTTTGAATGGGTGATCCATTTGTGATGAGTTTGCTCGTGCGACCATGCGAGTCTGGGAATCGGCTAGACTCTTGTGTGTGCGCTTCATAATCGCCGTCATGTGGGCGATCCAGTTATCCAGCGCAGGACAACGAGTATTTGGGCACAACCGCGATGGTCGTAGGAAGTCCGCGGGTACGTGAGGGTGGTAGCCGAGGTGGCAATAGAATGGCGACATCCCCGTGGCTGGCGAAACAGTGTGGTTGTACGCAATCTCCGCGTGGGCTAAGTCCCACTGACTTTCGGAGGATATTACCGAGAGTTTTATTGTTGACCTCAGTCTGACCATCCGTTTGAGGGTGGTAAGACGATGAGAAACGGAGTTGGGATCCGTACACCTCGTGTAGGCGTCGCCAGAATGTGCTGGTAAAGTGCGGGTCACGGTCGGAGATGATGCTCTGAGGTACGCCGTGATCTCGCACGACTTAGTCGAAGACGATGTCGGCGACCTCACTGGTGCTAATGCGATAGAGGCACGGGACAAAACGTGCACACTTCGTAAAGCGATTGACTGCGACCAAGATACCATCATGACCGCGCTCAGTGGGTGGGCGGAGGGGATCAATGAAATCCATCGAGATGAATTGCCAACGATCCTTGGGTATGGGTAAGGGCTAAAGTAACCCATACGGGAGGTGGTTCGCACTGTTCACCTCTTGACAGGTAGGACACTCCTGGATGTAGGCTTCGACGAAGTCCTTGGATTTCTTTCAGACATATAGGCGGTAAACACGAGCCAACGTCTTGTGGAAGCCCATATGACCGGCAGCTGCCTGGTCATGGAACTCTGCTACAGCCTGGACGCGGGGCTGTCCGATGGAGGGAACGCAGATACGTCGTTCTAGCTAATCAAATCTGCCATGCCAGTACACGAGATCGTTCTCGCCAAGGGAGTATGAGGGAACGGTCTTGCCACTCCGCAGTGTCACGTGGATGACGCGATAATCCGGGCAGTGACGGTACTTGGTGCAATATGCGTCGATCACCGACTGAGCAACAATGGTGATGGAGATGGCAGCAAGATGGATGGTTCGTGATTATGATCAGGACGGCAGGACAAGGCATCGGCGACGCGGTTCGTTTCACCCTTGACGAGCTGAGTGGTGAAACTGAACTCGAATAAGTCACGCCACCAACATGCCTGTCGAGGGGAAAGCTTGGGCTTCGTGAGGAAAGCCTGGACAAATGAGTTGTCCGTGCGCACCGTGAAGGGCACCCCGTGCAGGTAATGATGCCAGTGTTGGGTAGCATAAACTACTTCGAGAACCTCACGTTCATCGACACTGTAGTTTATCTCGGCAGGCAGTAGCTAACAGGAGTAGAAGGCGATCGGGCAATCCCCAGCACGAGCCTCAACAGTCCCATCCTCCGCGATGATCGGGGAGTAAGTAATGGGAGGACTGTTGGTGGAAGGAAGTGGTGGGAGGATAGGCGTCAGTCGAGAAGCAGTGTCAATAGGAGGGGGGGGGGGGRGGAGGAACATGGGGATAAGGTGAATCAGGAGGAGAGGGAAACACCTGAGAAAGTACTACTCCTACTGCAAAATCTGACGCATCAGTGGTGACGATAAAGGGGCGATCTAAATCTGGGAGGCGAAGAACCGGCGCACAAGTCACTGCCTTCTTGAGGGCGCGGAAGGCGTCCTCACAGAGGGGTGTCCAAAACCACGGCGGGTTCTTCCGGAGGAGGGTGGAGGTAAGGACGTAGGAATACCTAGCGTATCCCTGGATAAAATTACTATAGTAGCTGGTGAGGCCTAAGAAACTGCGAAGCTGCTTGGCAGATGTGGGGACGGGCCACTCTGCAATAACAGTGATCTTCGCGTTGTCCATGTGGAGACCCTGGTCAGACACATGGTGTCCTAGGAAGTCCACTTTGCACTGGGCAAAGCGGCACTTACTAAGCTTGGCATAGAAGCCATGCTTGCGTAAGCATTGCAGGACATCGCGGAGGTGTCTGATATAGTCTTCTAAGGTACGACTGTAGACCAAGATGTCATCCAGGTATACGAGAACGTATTCTTCAAGGATGTCCCTGAAGATGTCGTTCATCACCGTCTGGAAGGTGGCGGGTGCATTGGTGAACTCGTAGTGTTCGAAGCGCGACTGGAAGGCGGTCTTCGGCTGATCCTCTGCGGCAACGCGGATCTAGTGATAACCGCTACGAAGATCGATCTTCGTGAAGAAGCGGTTGCCCAAACAGCTCATCCGCGCGGGGCATGGGATAGTTGTTCTTAACCGTGTAACGGTTAAGGCCGCAGTAGTCGATACAGAGGCGGAGAGTTTCGTCCGCTTTGCGAGCAAAGAGGACAGGTGCACCCCAAGGGGAGTGACTGGGTTTAATGAAACCCAGTCGAAGGAGCTCCTCAAGTTGACGCTTGAGTTCCGTCGCCTTTGGAATTGAGAGTCGGTATGGTGCCTGATGGTGAACACAATAGTCAGGCACGAGATGGATAAAATGCTCAACACCGAGCATCGGAGGGATCCCGTTGTATGAGAAATACGATGGGAAGACTTCGTCGTACTCTCGAATCAGGTCGCGAATTGCGGGCTCTAAGTCTGCCGTGAACTGTGTGAGTTCCTCAATGTTTGTGTCGGCATGAGACGTATATGTGGACTCGACAGTCGACGACGCAGGGGCCTGGGACGTGGAGGGGGTATCCGCAGGTTGACGGGTGGACATAGAGATGGGAGCCGCGAAGATGGAGAAAGGGTCAGGGGGATCGGGCTCCAAAGAGATGAGCTCAACGTCGGGATAGAGTGGATCATAGCGAAGAAGATCCATGATGTTCACTGAGTAGAACGTGACGTCCTCCTGTCGTATGAAGTGAGCAAACTGACGAGGGGAAGTGAAGGTGATGTCGGGGTGGGACCCTGAGGGACGAGGGTCCTGGGGAGGTAGGTCGGGAGGGGTGTCGAAGGGGACGCGATGGGTCTGACCACACTTCGTTTTGAGAATGAGTGTCTCGGTCGGTCGCCCATTCGGCCTCTGTGCCATGGAACCGACGAGACCAGGGAGTGCCAAGGATAAAGTTGTACCCAGTCTCCAGCACGTCGAAGTATGCAAAGGAATGGTAGCGCCGAGGTGCCTGGGTACTATCCGGTGGCTGGACGGCGAGGGAGAAGTAGAGGTCGGAGACCGTCTGATCGAAGAAGCGTTGTGTCTTGTTATCTTCGAGGGTAACGGAGATAGGAGAGCGAGACCCAGAGGTAGCTAGGCGAGCTTCCTCAACCACTCGAGGGTGAACAAAATCTCCCTGCGAGCCAGAGTCCCATAAAGCGCGGTACACCTTCGTAGATGTCCCTAGGCGAATAGGGATGATGGGTAGGGTGCGATCAGGGTCAAAAAGTTGAGCGAGAAGACGACGCATGATGTTGACGTGTCTCATGAGTCACTCTTGACGAGCCTGAAGAATGCTAAAGTCCAGGAGAGATGACACAACGTCATCGCGAGTCGCCAACTGAGCGCTACAACGGGCTGTGCGAATGGCGCGACGCGTCGGAAGTCTCGGAGGGGAAGCACAAAATGTGGCGGTCTGCTGTGAGGCAGACGGTACCTGGACATACGACGGGGCAGAGGGAAGTGCGTCTGTCGTGTCATCCTCTGGTGGGGTAGCCAAAGGGGCAAACCGCGACTCGGTGGTCGGGAAGCCAGCTACGTGCGAGGCCTCCGTGGTACACTGCACTGTGGCTAGCTGGGTGGGGCTGGTCGGGCGGGGCCGAGGGGGGACTGAGATCGACGCTGACGAGAGATGTCAGCATAGTGTCGATCGAGGGCAGTATGGTATGGACACCGTGACGAGGTGTGTCCATCCAGGCGGCAACGAAGGTAGCCACGCCGGGCCTCAAGGGCGGCACGCTCCTTAGGGGATAAGCAACTGCACATCCTCTGGTATTGACGTGCAGCTTCGTATGCCTGCTCCGCGGAAGAGAATGATCGCCTCCATAGCTCTAAGCGGTAGTCAATCGGCAGGCTGACAAGGAACCGGTCGGTGAGTGTGACCTCCGGTAGGAACGTCTCGTCACAAACAAGGCGAGCGTCCTGAAACACCCGGATGTGACGCTCCAGGTCGACCTGTACAGACGACCCGGACCATCAGGTCTGGGTGACGCGGTCTAAGGCGTCGGTGGCGTCATGACGAGCGCCGAAGCAGTCCTGAAGGAAGGCCGCGAAGTCTGCCAGAGTGGGGACCTCACCCACGTGGAGGTGCTGGGTATAATGATCCTCCCACGCAGTGGACGGACTGCATCGCAATTTGGTTGCGAGCACATTGCACCGCTGCTCCTGACGAGTGGTCGTCAGCGAGAGTGTACGCGTTGCTATCTGCAACCAGACACGGGATGTGCCATCATACTCGGGAATGTCCGAGGTGTGCACAGGAGGATGTCCACCGCGCTGACGGCGGGGGGAGAGAGATCGAGGTGACTGCGTTGCGGCGGTGTAAGCCGGGGCCGTTGCAGGGGCAGAGGTGGGAAAAGGCTGTGGGCCGTAGCTGTTGGCGGATGGATCAGCAGACGAGGAGAAAACAGGGGCCAGCAGCTGTCCAGGAATGGCTAGGTAAGAGGGGAGAGGATGAGGAGTCAGTCGAGGGAAGGGTGAGCAGCCTGTGAAGGGTGAGGCTGTCTAAGGGCCAGGATCTCCGCCTGAGCCTGCGCAATGGTGGCATGTAAAGTGGCCACTGGTTGGGTGCGCGGGGTCGGAGGGGGAGGCGGCGGAGCGGGTCTCCTAGTGGGAGGAGGAGTCCCAACCTGGGTGGTACCCTGCTGTGGGGGTAGGGGAACAAAGGCGGGAAGCGAAGGCGGGAAGAAGAGGGCGGAGTCGTAATGCCGCGACCGGTGCGGGAAGCTGGGAAGCAACATTGGTGTGGGTCGATGAAACTGCTAGGCCAGATGGTGGTATCTGGACCGCAGCACCTGCGGCAGCAGTAGAGACGGTAGGGGCGGCAGGGGCCAAAGGAGGTGCCGCAACAGACGGGGTGGTTTGAGCGGCAGCGGCACTCACCACTGCTGAGTGGGAGTGCTGGGCCTGAGCCACAGGGCAGGAAGAACCACCACGTTCGTGTCGCAGGAGTCGTGGGGAACCGGTCGGTGAGCCGGCAGGGGATGGGGTGTGAGAGTGGAGGGGAGAGCGGTGGGAAGAGCCCTTGAGGCGGTTGACGTCAAGGGCAAGCGCATTGATTTGCGCTTGCAATGGTCCAAGCGTACTATGTTGCGCCTGGGTTGCTACAAGGACGGCATGAAGGTTTATGGTGTCTGCATGGGCCTGATCATGAGCCGCTGACTGCGTGGTGACCTGGGATGTGGACTGTGCCGCGGCGATTTCCTCGGTTGTAGCGCTCTCCGTGCGTAGTGGAGGAGGAGAAGTAGGCATGGTGGGGGGTAGGGAGATATGGGTCGGCTCGCCCCGTGACCAGCGGGTCGCGCATGAGATGGTGGCGCGAATCCGGTCGAGGGGAGAGGAGCCATTCGGGTCCACGGTGCCCGACAGGAGGAGGCGGGAGAGTAAGGGGGCGGGTTTAGGAGAACCCTAAACCTTAGAGAAACCCTAAGAAAACCGTAACCGGAGTTTAGGTGGTCAGGGGAGGGTAGCGGCGACCTAATCAAGAAAAGAAAATAATAACTATAGAAGAGAGGGGGAGAGAAAATGGAATAAACAGTGATTTTTTTAGATAAAAATAAAATAAAAGAATAATTAGAAATAAGTAAATAAATCAAATGTAAAAAGGGAGGAGAGAGAGAACTTTTCCTTTTTTGGAATTTTCAGCAACATTTTCCCACCTCACATGGGGTCAAAAATGTGCCAAGAGGAAGGAAAGAGCAAGAGGAGCACACTAACTTTCAAAATGCTGCAAATTAAAATTTTCAAAAAAATAATAAATAAATAAATAAATAAATAAATAAGGAGGTGGAGGAGAGTGAAGAGAGAGGAGAGTGAAGAGAAACTAAGTGTTGGAATTTTTCAAAAATTTTGGCAGCATTTCGCTACCCCCATGGGGTCGAAGTGTGCCGTCAAGAAAAAGACTAAAGTAAAATGGGAAAATTTGGCCAGCGCTTCGCTACCCCCTAGCAGGGAGGAAAGACAAAATTTCGGCAGCACTTCGTTACCCCCAAGGGGTCAAAATATGCGCCGACAACAGTAAAGACTAAGTCCTAGCAAGATATAGAGGTGCTGCAGAAAAATTCAAATTTTCAAAACAAAATAAAAATAAAAATAAATCAGAAAATGAGAAAAGAAGTTGGGAATAAGATAATTCGAATTTTTGGAGGAAAAGAGAAAATTTAAATCAAAGAGAAAGAGAACAGAAGAAAAACAGAAAATTCGAAGTTGGGTGGGGGGGGGATGGAGAAGTGATGAAGAAAGAGAGGAATGTAATAACCCTGCTCAGAAGTAGCCTGGGGCCCAGAACTCAGCCCTAGGCCACGCAGACCTGAGAAGGTCTGCGCTGGACTGTGTGACCAAGACACGCCCAGGCCTGAGTCTGTCGTGTGTGGTTGTGTGACCGAACGATGCACGCAGGAAATTCAAGAGTCAAAGGTACTGCACCCAGGCCCTAGGTTGGATACACTCACTTGTTGTGCGCAGGTACCCAGACAGCATTCAGGCCGGAGGGAATTCGGTTTCAGGCCGATCCGAGCCCTCATTCACACTGAGATCTGGACGGCCGAGGGATACAGCATCTGGGGTCCAGACCCCGCGTCAACACTACATAAGAGTTGACTTCCTGGCTTTGACATTCATTCTGTCTTGCGTTGAGGCTGACTCCACGCGTTGACTACTACGCTGGCTCAATGCTGGCTGGACGCTGGCTATGCCGGCATTCTCGGCAACGCGCTGCTTGTCCGACATGGTGGCTGGCTTGCACCTGTCTTCATGGTATGCTGACGTGGCAGCTGCCACGCACTGTTGCTGAGGTGGCCGCTGCCACGTGTGTGATGGGCTGAGGTGGTTGTGGCCACTAATCTACTGCTGATGTGGCGAGGCTACATATGTGTAATGTTGTTCTACAGATCGTCATTCAGGAGGTGATCAGGACTGAGGAGAGATCGTGATACTTACCTGGAGTCTTCATGTCAACATTGCTTCATTGCTGATGTGGAAACGATTGGTTGTGCCACGTGACACTTTGGAGGATACTAGAGATACTCATTCAGATCATTGATTTATGCGGAGGTGCTGGAGGAAGAAGCCCGTGGAGAAGTGGGCACTGTCTATCTCCCTCCTGTCTCAATCTCTTCTCCCTCTCACCTCCTTCGTCTGTGTATGTCTTCTCATCTATTGGGTATCTGGCTACGATTGTGATTATTGATTATCGTCAGTTGTTCGACATTTTGGACTTACACTGTTGATATTGTCTTCACGATCTGGGTTCATTGCAATTTGGTATCAGAGTAGTTCTCCTCTTTGACGACATTGTGTGTAGCCGCCAGGTGGCGCACAGGTAAGTGTAGTGTATACTATGACTAATTAGGTGATGACGTGGCAAGGGATACGCTGGGGGTGATGACGTGGCACATACCTTTCTGGCGAGGATACATTGCCAGGGTTGTTAACGAATCACTGGCGAGAAGACATTACCGGGGCTGCTGACAAGATAGAGGCTTCATTAGCAAGAAGAGATCCCTACCAGGCTGCTGACGTGGCAGTAGGGGCTGTGATTGGAGATACCGCATGCCAGTCTGGACCGCGATAGTGACGTAACATCGCGATCCCCTACTCTCGTGGCACATGTTGTGCCACGTCTAAAGACTCTGCTAACGATTGAGGATGTGGCACACTTAGTGCTGCTGACACGTGGCAGAGTCTACTACAGATGCTGACGTGGCCTGGAGGACACGGAGATGATTGCTGACGTGGCAGGAACAGGACATCACACCTGTCTTCATAAGGTGGTGACTGCCGGCCTGACGTGGCATTGAACTCTTGGCTGACGTGGCATGATTTGACTGGCTGGAACGGCGACGGCGTCTCATGAGAAGATTGAAAGAGGCAAGTGGCGAGGATCAGGCTACACATTTGTTGACGTGGCATTCCATCATTGACAGACTCAAGTGCTGGCGTGGCAACATAGGCTATGTTGGCATTCCGGGAATGACACGTGGCAGGCAGGATACTGCCAAGTAAAAGGAGCACTCTACAGACCACGGCGGTACAACTGACTCGACTGTTTATACAGCTGTAGTGCCAGCTGTCAAGGGGAGTGCGTGATCGCACAGACATCAAGAAGACAACAAAATTGACGAAGTTTGCTGACAAACTGTTGTAATTGTTGTTGGCATACTTACCTGTTGTTGCTGTGTGTGGTGTTTGCGTACTTACTTGTGTGTTGTGTCTGATCACACGGGCCTGACGTAGTACCTGTACATTGCATAGGACGTCATCACATAGACAAGGGAAAGAATAGCAGTTAGTAAATTAGAATCTGTTTCTTTTTATTATTTATTTTTATTTTTTTGTTCCACCATTGCGAATACCTTATCGAATTTGACTTCCAAAATGTTGGGCATGTGGAAAATCCTCTTTACTTTTTTTCCCCATGACGTTCTTCTCGGGTGAGGGAACCTTCGAGCTAAAGACGCGAAGACAGGCGGAGGGAACGAAGCAGGAACTACTAGCACTGTGGAACCAACTCTTGAACGATCTGCATCTGCCCGGACTCGTCGCTGAACGGCACGTCCGTAATCTGTTTGACTTGAAGACGGTAGAGGACCACCTGAAGAAAGCAATTACGGGCGTGGAAGTTGCAGCAGCCGGGGCCGAAGTCTCCAAAATGATAGACCAGTTCGCTATCAAGCAGTTGGAAGAAGTCATGGAGTCATCAAGGAAAGGAGAAGTTAAACCTGAAGTGACCGAGGCAACCATTGATGCTAACATTCAGCAGTTAAGAGAGACGTTGGCTGCTGAAGAAAAGAAGAAAGAAGAGTTAGCTCGGAAACGAGAATATGAATCAAGAAGGGAGCAGAAAGTAAAAGAAATCAGGCAGGTTATAGGAACAGACGGGAAAGAAGAAAGTGATATGACGCAAACTTTCTACCACATTATGACTTATCTTTCCTTCCTTGAAGAAAAGATAGACCGTCAGCAGAGCCAGTTAGATGAGATTGTTGTTGGACTCAGAACCATCACAAATATTGTGAAAGGTAAAAAGCAGGTAGAAGAAAAGGAGGAAGATAAAGAAGAAAAGAAACCAGAAAATAAATTGACGAGTGATGCTATTAAGTCTACATTCCCTCCTTCTACTCCTCCCTCTCCTCCTTCTACTCCTCCCTCCTCTCCTCCTTCCTCTCCACCTCCGAAGTCTCCTCCTCCTAAGGATAAGGTAACTGCGGAACCTGAAAGCCAAAGAAGAAGGAGAAAGTAAAGATGAAAATGCCTTCTACGTTCTTCAACAAGAAGGATGAAAACTTGTTGCTGTGGATTGCCGAGATTCAAACTTACTGTAAAACGTCTCCTATTGAACCCGACGCTCAAGTTGCTTTCTCTACTTCGTGCCTTGGTGGGGAGGCAAAAGAATGGTTATTGGCAAAAGTTAACGCAGCGAGGTTCGAGGACATTGGGGAGTGGTCTGGAACCATGAATCTGAAGCAGTTCCTTGGAAAGATCAAGGAACGCTTCCTGGAAAAGACACCGGCCGATAAGGCCTTTCGAGGACATTGGGGAGTGGTCTGGAACCATGAATCTGAAGCAGTTCCTCGGAAAGATCAAGGAACGCTTCCTGGACAAGACAACGGCCGATAAGGCCTTTGACCAGCTCACTACCATTGGCCAAAGACATTGGACCTCAGTAGAATCTTTGTCTCGGGAAGTAGATCGGTTGCTGCAGGTTCCTGGATTGAACCTGCAAGACAACCAAGTCCTTTATATCTATTCTCGCGCTCTGCCCGAGCCTATTCGTGGACAGCTCGTGGCAGACTCTAAATCCGGCAAGTACAACTACAGGCAGTTTCGCGATCTGGCTCTCCAACGAGAGCAAATGACTTCACAGGTAAAGAATTCGTATGCGTCTGTGGTGAAGTATGGTGGAGGTGGAAGTGCAGGTGTAGGAAAGCGGGTACTCTGGCGCCAAAAGCGCCAAGACCACACCCTCGCCGTCTTTGATGACGATACTGTGGAGAAGTAGCCATTGGAGGCCGAGGGTGTGACGAGCAGCAGTGAGTCCATAAAGGGGGAAGTCACTGCAACAGTGGTCAACAAGGGAGGACCACGACCGCCAGGAAAGAAAAAGAAACCACGCTCATTCCCTGAGCATCCCGGAATTGCGGCCGGGAAGCCGTGGGAGAAGATGGGGATGTCACAGGAATTATGGCAAGAAAGAATGAACAATGCACAATGTCTGAAGTGTGGCATCGCAGGACATGTGATTGCATGGTGCCCATAAATTCGATACCCAAAAACGAGCAGCCAGTAGGAGTAGCCTCTACTCCTACTGAGTCCAAGGGTTTGGACCAAGAAGGGAAGGCGCCTATGACTCCTTCCAACCCTTTGACTCGCACGGCAGAGGGTGGTTCTTTTTCGGCCCATCGTCCAGATCACCCTGAACCTGTCTTATGCACTCTCTCTGGACGACTCTCTTGACGAGCTTGGTAACGAGTTGCTAGCATTACGAAGCTCGTGGGCTAAGAAAGCGAAGTCTAAGGGTGACCTACTACTCGTGGATGTAGAAATTGCACATATCCGCGCAGGTGCACTGTTGGACTCAGGATGTACGCGATCCTATATATCCGAGAAGGCAATTCGCAAATTGCATCTCAGAATGAAGGTAAAAGACCTGTCTAGACCTATCACGTCTATTTTGGCTGACAAAAGCACGATCACTGTCTTGCAGTATGTTGATCGTGTAAAGTGTCTATTTCGAACCAAGGAAGGAAAGAAGATTGTTCACGAGATTTCCTTTCTTGTAAAGAAGAAGTTACCTTTTGACTTGATTTTGGGAATGGACTAGCACGAGGAAGCCAACCCAGAAATCAAGTTTAAGGAAAAGATAGTGCAACTGAGGGATGCACAATCAGAATTGAAACCAATCAAATTGTTTCATAAGTCTGGCTCTGACTCTAATCTGTCTTTCTGTTGTACGAGTTATCCAGCATTTAGATCGATGGTTTCAAAGAAAAAATTAGAACAGGAAGTAATGATGGTTCTAGTAAAACGATCAGGTGAGTCCTCTACTTCCTATCCGCCCTCGACCGAAAAGCTCCTTAGCGAGTATAAAGATTTGTTTTCCAAACCAATAGGAATAACTGAACGTGCTATCAAGCACACCATTGAAATTATTCCTGGAAGTAAGATTCCCAAGGGCCCTATCTAGCGAATGTCTGCTAGGGAACTTGAGGAGTTGAGAAAACAATTGAAGGACTTAACAGAAAAAGGATGGATTCGCCCAAGCTCCTCTCCTTATGGTGCCCGTCTTATTTGTGCCCAAAAAGGAAGGTGAGTTGCGTCTTTGTATTGATTACAGAGGGCTGAATGTCGTCACTATGAAGAATGTCGAACCTCTACCACGTATCGACGACTTCTTGGATCAGCTGGAGGGCTGCAAGTTCTTCAGTAAGATTGATCTGAAGTCTGGATACCACCAGATCGAGGTGGAACCCACGGATCAACGTAAGACTGCGTTCCGAACCAGGTATGGGCATTACGAGTTTATGGTGATGCCTTTCAAAGGTCTATGAATGAACTCTTTCGTCAGTGGCTAGATAAGTTCGTCATCGTCTATCTTGATGATATTCTAGTGTACAACAAGACACTAGAAGATCATGAGAAGCACCTTCATTTGGTGTTAGGGAAGTTGCGTGAAGGCAACTTCAAGATCAATCCTAAGAAGTCTGAGTTTGCTAAGTCCGAAGTGTTGTATATGGGACACATAGTGAACGAGGAAGGTCTAAGGCCAGAAGAGAAGAAGATTTCAGCAATTAGAGATTAGCCACAACCTAAGTCCATAACTGAATTGCGATCTTTCCTTGGTTTAGCCAGCTACTACAGGAAGTTTGTTAGGAACTTCTCATTGATTGCTGCACCAATGCGAAGATTGTTAAAGAAAGAAACTATTTGGTTGTGGGACAAGGATTGTGAGTCTTCCTTTCGGAAATTGAAGTATGCCCTGACTCACTACCCCGTCCTTAAGATTGTTGACCCGTCTTTGCCTTTCATTGTCACTACTGATGCAAGTCAGTATGGGATTGGCGTTGTTTTACAGCAAGATGACGGCAAGGGCTATAGGCCCATAAAGTTTATGTTTGTGCGACTGTCGTGAGAAAAGGTTGCCAACTCCACCTATGAAAGGGAGTTGTATGCCTTAGTCTATGCACTCAACACGTGGAAGCACTACTTGTTAGGGAGGCACTTCACTGTGTACTCAGACCACTCTACCCTGAAGTGGATAAAGACACAACCAAGGCTCTCTGATGAACTGGTTCGATGGTCTGCATTCATTGATACTTTTGATTTTGAGTTAAAAACAATCAAAGGAAAGTCTAATGTGGTTGCAGATGCATTGGCCAAACGGAGTGACTTCTTTGGTGCAATTGTCTCTTACTTGGATGTTGGGAATGACCTGAAAAACCAGATTCGCCAAGGATATGCTACTGATCCTATCTGGAAACCAATCATGGATATCCTTGAATGAGATTCATCCCAACTACCCAATTATAGAATGATTGATGGATTGTTGTTCTTGATTGACCAAACTGAACAAAGATTGTGTATTCCTCACAAGGAAGAGATAAAGAGTGTATTGATCGGGGAATGTCACGATTCTGAGGGTCACTTTGGTTTCAAGAAAACATATGCTGAAGTCAGAGAACGTTTTGAATGGAAGGGACTTAAAGAAGATGTACTAACATATGTTCGTACTTGTTTAGTGTGTCAGAGAAACAAGTCGTCGCATGAGAATCCCCTTGGACTTCTCAAGCCATTACCTATATCAAGCGAACCAGGTGAGTCTATCTCAATTGATTTCATGAGTCTGGTTAAGAGTTGCAATGGTAATAGTCAAGTGATGGTAATTGTGGATCGTTTCTCTAGATACGTTATGTTTGTTCCCTTACCAGCAGAAGCATGTACTGAACTTGTCATTCAAAAATTTCAGATGTGATGGGTCACTTAGTATGGATTCCCTAAAACCATTGTATCTGATCGAGATGCCAGGTTCACCAGTCTGCCATGGCAAAAGCTGATGGAAGCTTATGGCACACGGTTGACCATGTCGTCAGGGAGACATCCTGAAACGAATGGCTAGACTGAACAGATGAACCGTCTATGCCAACAACTTTTGCGTATGTATATTAGACCCGATCAGATTGACTGGGACGAGAACTTACCTAAGATTGCAAGTGCATATAACATAGTATCCACACATCTACTGGACGAACCCCGAATGCACTTCACAAAGGGTGGAAGCCGAAACGTCCCATTGATGTATTGAACCGGGACCAATTTCTTAGGTTGTCCCCAGGGACCCGAGAATATGCAATCTTGTTTCAGGAAGACATCCAGCAAGTTAAAGTTAATCTGAGGAAAGCTCAACTACGAATGATTGAACAAGCCAACAAGCATCGTTGACCATCTACATTCAAAGAAGGTGATCTGGTTTGGGTAAAATCTAAAGAGTTTTCACGAGAAGAAGATGTCTCCCAGAAATTGCTACCTGTCTATTTTGGACCCTGGGAAGTTCTCAAGGTAATTGGAGATGCAGAGGGACCGTCTTATCGAATTGATATTCCCCCTCATCTCAAAACATACCCTGTCTTTCATGCGTCCAAATTGTTCCCTTACGTAGAAGGAAATGAGTTTCCTCCCAGACCCTCTATGATTCCACCAGACATGGATGGCAGATACGAAGTTGACCGGATCATAGAGCATGGCTATTTCTCTACGGGAGGACGTGGACAACCTCAGAAGTAGTTCAAGGTACGTTTTAAAACTCAAGCACCATCTGAGGACAGATGGTTTAGTAAACGAGAACTACTTGAAACTGCTCTTGATATTGTCGCTGCTTATGAACGAGGGTTTAAGTCCTAAATATTTCTACGGTGGAACTCGAAAACGGGCCGGCAGGAATGTAATAACCCTGTTCAGAAGTAGTCTGGGGCTCAGAACTCAGCCCCAAGCCACGCAGACCTGAGAAGGTCTGCGCTGGGCTGTGTGACCAAGACACGCCCAGGCCTGAGTCTGTCGTGTGTGGCTGTGTGACCGAAGACTGCACGCAGGAAATTCAAGAGTCAAAGTCAACTGTAGAGTCAAAGGTACCGCACCCAGGCCCTAGGTTGGATACACTCACTTGTTGTGCGCAGGTACCCAGACAGCATCCAGGCCGCGGAGGGAATTCGGTTTCAGGCCGATCTGAGCCCTCATTCACATTGAGATCTGGACGGCCGAGGGATATCGCATCCGGGGTCCAGACCCCGCGTCAACACTACATAAGAGTCGACTTCCTGGCTTTTACATTCATTTTGTCTTGCGTTGAGGCTGACTCCACGCATTGACTACTACGCTGGCTCAATGCTGGCTGGACGCTGGCTATGCCGGCATTGTGATCTCGGCAACGCGCTGCTTGTCCGACATGGTGGCTGGCTTGCACCTGTCTTCATGGTATGCTAACGTGGCGGCTTCCACGCACTTTGCTGAGGTGGCCGCTGCCACGTGTGTGATTGGCTGAGGTGGCTGTGGCCACTAATCTACTGCTGATGTGGCGAGGCTACAGATGTGTAATGCTGTTCTACAGATCGTCATTCAGGAGGTGATCAGGACTGAGGAGAGATCGTGATACTTACCTGGAGTCTTCATGTCGACATTGCTTCATTGCTGA
>BFEA01000181.1:448452-470730 GCA_003427395.1 Chara braunii
GGTAAATAGCTGCCGTGGCACTTCTTCAACACCAATGTGCCACAATCTCAACCTAGATTGTGGCTTTGGCCAGTGTGTTAAGGCACTGGCTACACACACACATGAGTGCCAGCTGCCCAGGTTCAAACCTTGGCAGTGGCACCATCCCGGATCTTGATAATATATATCCGGGAGCGGGGTGGGGCAGCGGGGCGGGGCGCGCGCTCGTGTGTGGCGGCCTTGGCTTTCTTGTCGTGATTATCCTCTCCTTTTCGCCACGTGTCCGTCTCTCCACGTTGCTGTTCTTTCCGCAGTTTTTTTGCTGTTTTCGCTCCCAAACCCCCTAAAAATCCCACCGTCGGGATTACAGTGATTCCCGCTGTTACGTGCGGGAGGGAGGGCGGGAGCGGGGACCGTTCCTGCTCTGATACCAGTGTGCTGGACCAGCCGGGATGGCGGTCCGACAGGATGGAGACGAAGGGGTAGACGAAGGAGGAAGTGGAGATGGAGCTGGAAGGGACAGCACAACTCCGATGCAGATTCAACACCGCACGTACTCCAACAAGTGCAAAAGTGATGAATGCCGAAAAAACAGACAACAGTTGGGGTATACCCCTAGCGGACTGACTGACTGGACTGGACTGGCCTGGTACTGACAGTGGTACCGGGTAGGACTGGAACAACAAACGGCCTGTGGGGTCAGGCCACAGCCTGGTCCCACAGGCCGAACTGGCAAATAGCCAAATAGGCCCTGGCTGTAGGCCAGGGTAGATGGAGGCCCGCTGCAGATAACGTTTCCCTTTGAAGTCATGAGAATTCGTAGGATTAGGCCGAACGAATCAAGCCTTCAATCGAATTCGTAGACCTGCATAGCAATTCAGGCCAAAGGGGACCAAATACTACGTTCAAGATAGATGGAGGGCAAACACCACTCCATAGCCTAACTCCTTTGCTAACGTTTTCCTCTGAAGTCATTGAGAACTTTGGCATCACCTCGCCAAAGTCTTACCTAGCAGAAAATAATCTAACTCTCCAAATTCCTCAAAATTCGGTAGCGCTTCCCGTAGGAAAAGTGCCTTTTCATAATTTTTATGACCGAAAAAATGACTAACTCTTTTCAGGCTTGTAAAAATTTCGGCAGCGCTTCTCGTAGGAAAAGGAGGCTACCAAAATTTATACAAAACGGAAATTTAAAAGCAAAGTGCAACTATACTTGGGACTGTTAGACATTGATCTAGTAGTTAGAACTACCGATAGTCTACATGATCCCTCTCTTTGAAGGTGGGATCGTGAGCTAACACTAGTGCTAACTTCTAATAAGGGATGACCTACCTTATCCCAAGCTTCCCTTCCCATCATCCATTCCAGTCTATCAATGGCTCCAACACTCGACGAGCATCTAAGCAACTAAAGCTATCAAGGGATGCCCAAAACACGTGTGTCCCTCAATCAAACATGCATAACCAACATCTCTCTCTCAATCCCACATTTGCTTTGGCCAAGTAGTTCGTTAATCTCTCAGTTCTTTTAACCCTCAGTAAACCTCCCTTTCCTATGACATAGGATCAGGCCGCCCTAACTTAGGGGTATGCCTGACCTGCCTAAGCAAGTGACTAGGGTACGCACAACTAGACTGCCTCAGCTTAGGGGTATGCCTAGCTTACATGATTGAAATGTATGTTTAGACTTCCCCAACTTAGGGGTATGCCCGACCCAACATAAACTATGGGGTAGTATGGGCATAAAGCATATGACCAGACCACCCCAACTTAGGGGTACGCCTTGCTTCCGCCTAACTGACGACATGCGGCATAAGGCGAGGCTGCCCCAACTTAGGGGTATGCCTAGTCAGCCTTAAACAAAATTTACGTATGGCATAGGATTAGACTGCCCCAACTCAGGGGTATGCCTAACCTGCCTAAAACGACGAATGGTCAAACCGCCCTAGCTTAAGGGTACGTCCAACCTACATAATATTAACGACAAAAGGCATATGGCTAGGCCGCCCCAACTTAGGGGTACGCCTAGTTAGCCTATACAATTTAGGATACATAAGGCAATGTGGTCAGACCGCCCCAACTTAGGGGTACGCCTGATCTGCCAAACAAGTTACAGACAACGTATGACTAAGCCGCCCCAAGTTAGGGGTACACTTAGCCTCCATAACAATAGTTCAAACAACCATAAATACTTTCCACAAACCTTACAACTTTCTTTCTTGTTAGGAAGATGATCAGACCCACCCAACTTAGGGAGACGTCCAACCCTGCCTTAGTTGTGTTTAGAAAAATAGAGAGGTTTTATACTAACTCTCTTCCTTTTATATTATAACGGGCATAGGACTGAACCGCCCCAACTTAGGGGTACGTTCGATTTGTCCAGGTTACCTTCACATTATATTCTTCATTTGCTTTCCTTCTCTTTTTGTCATACCTGATTTATTGACTGGACCTCCCAACTTAGGGTGTCAATATGTCGGATGCGTATGTAACATATATATCAGTTTTTTATACTTTGGATTACCTTTTATATATTCATAGCTTATGGTTAGGTCGCCCCAACTTAAGGGTACACCTAGTCTCATGTCGTTGTCCCCCTCAAAATAAAACACACAGAACTGGGTCTACACAACTCAAAATATCCCCAGTCCTGGTTCAGTAACCCAAAAGAAAGATAAGGAATTTGCCTTCCCAACTTAGGGCGTTTGTCCTCCTGTTCAAAAACCCCAAAAGAAACAAGTGGCTGGACCGTCCAACTTAGGATAGGCCTGGCTGGCCTTTAAAGGTCATGCATTCAGCCTAGCAGACAAGAATAAAACATAGCACTGAAGCCACTCAACTTAGAGGGATTCAGCCTTAGGTTGACCTGGTCAAACACAAGCAAAACACCTTCCTCCCACGTTCCCCAATCCATTCTGTCTGAATTCACACAAATAATTTGGGTTATCATACATACTTGTCAATTTTACCTTTTATATCATGTCCTAAGCTCGAAACAAACAAAAGTAGCTAGCTTTCTCAGTCATACTTGCAGGCATATAATAGCAAAAGGTAGTATTGCTTAGGGGATGGGATCGCACATGTAAAACGAATTTATACCTGAGTGTTCCTGCCTCCAGAACCCCGCCTGGGCTCCGGCAGAGCTCCCGCAATCGGTGCGCAGAGTCCCCACAGAGTCTTGATGCGATCCTATGGGTTGCAATCCCGCCTGCCTCCTTCCTCTCGTAACCTTAGACTAGACTTGGAGTAAGAAAGGCAGAAGGAGGGGTTTCATACGCTCGAGATACAGGAGAGGAACAAACTCAACTGGCAGGAGAGGGCCTTGAAATCTCAATACGCCTGAGGGCCCCGCAATGGCAGCCAATACCGCAACAAAGTTGGTCAATCCACAGGCAGAATGCAACGTAGCAACCCCCAGACAAACTGCCAAGTCGTAGCAATGACTCCCTTGCAGAGTCTGGTTACTCCTTCAAAGTCACAGTGTCGTCCCCTATGACCAAGACATTGTTACCCCACCCAGACTACTGCGTTCAAATAAAACACACCCCCGTGCTCTATTTGAATCCGAGCCACAACACCTAATTTGAGCGGAGGAATCTTCAGCAACACCAAGTTTCAACATTTAGAACTATTCCAGGCTTCTACCATGACAACCATTCGTTGTCACAACATCAACCAACTTCAATCCTTGAGCAACAGCTGGAGTAAAAGCCCCCCCTTGCGAATCGGGAATCTTTGAAATTGGCATTGTATACCAGTCAAACAACGTTGTCGTCACACTGCAGCAGCACCCGTACCAACTGCAGCAGAAGGCATCAGTCCGCATACAATTATCTCGCACAACCTCTGTTTGGACTGTCGTAGCGATAATGGTCCTTATTACTCAATTGAAGTATCACAAAGACCATCAATCAGCACCCACAGTAGTCTCCGAGTCTTCGTAGCAATAGTTTTCCCAAGGCTACAACTGTCAACAAAAAGCCCCCAAACTACTTTAATCAACAACGGTGTAATGGAGTGGGCACAAAGGTACCCAGATCCAATCTAGCAACTTGAGTGCAACAACAGCCCGTACCCAGTCAGCAGCAATGTCAATAGTTCAGTACTAGTTTGCTCAATAGCAGCAAGAAACATTGCGGCTATAGTAGCAAAACACAGAGTTGCCTTAGTAGCAAAATAGTTGATGATAGCCGAAAACACGGCCCGTCTGATAAAGTACCAACAACCGCCTTAATATCAACATAGTAGACTGCCTGGTGCCACGAAGGTGCATGCCTAGGCCAAGGACCCAGTAGCTAGAAACGGAAAGCTCAGCAGAAAGCAGTTCCCCTAAGCAAACTGTCCGTTGAAGTAATTGAGGGAGGGATAGGTCGAACAAGATGTTACGAAGACTACGTAAATTGCACAAATAAGCCACAACCTTCAGTCCTAAGGCTGATAGCAGTAGCCACTTCTGAACAAAAGACAATTGCTGCTATTCCAGCTCTGGCAACCAACATCTCTATCAACCAGCCTTTGTTCGAACTGATAGCAGATGGCGGTGGCCAACCGTAGTTTTTGTTTTTAGAAGACAACTTGTCACAGTTGCCGCAGCAACCCCAAACTCTCAGCAATCTCAGCGGTCTTCAGTTGTCCATGGTACTCGTCATGTCGCAATAGTCAGAGAAGCCTCCACGGTGCTGCAGTCTGAGTAGCAGTCGTTTCCTTCCAAGAACAACCCCAACAACTCTTGGTTTTACAAGAATGGCAGCAGTGTTGAATGAAAGAAAAAAGAAGAAAAAATAAAATAAAAAATTGCAGCTGTTCAGTTGGCGCCACTTCAGTTCGCAGTGTTGTAGCGGCGAGGTCAGGGCTCCCTCAATCCGTCAACGCACTAGATTTGCAAGATGAGGATGAATCTGCCACTAGAGTACGAGTAGGTACATAGCCACTTTTAGCCCCACGCCTATGCGCAACTTCGACTTTCGGATCATCCCGCATCGCTAGTACTGTCAGTCGCCCCAACGCGTACTATTTTCCTCTCTCTCTCTCTCTCTCTCTCTCGCGCGCGCGCGCGCGCTCGTGTGCCGCAACCCTTAGCCTCTTGATGTACTTGGTCGTTTACACGACCAGGTTCGCTCAGAATCTTTGGGGTTGGGATCTCGAACTGGAAGGAGGCCGCGACTTAAGTCACCAAGAGGATGTGGACTATCAAGTGGAGAACACAAGTGACGTCAACGACAGCAACCACTACCAGGATCATGTGGATGGTGACGACGACTATCGCGAGTTTACAAACAACAGCACAATAAGCAACAACCTTTCCCGTGTGTGCAAAAGGATAATGAATCTCCGACTATAATATGAACTGGTACATTACCAAGTCTCTTGCTTACGCCAAAACACAACTTGGCATCGCAACTCGCCTCTCGATTCGTCCTACATCACCGGCTCAGAGTGAACTTTCTGCTAAAACATAACTGGATACTCCGGACCAGGTTCACACGAAACGAAAATGAGCAGGTTACAAGTAGGGGAAGGACCTTCAATGGGATGATGAAGATCAGATAGCATGGCGATCTGCAGTAGGATCTCGAGGGCGAGCACATATAGTACCACCACCTCCAATATCTATAAGTCGTTGTTTCCAAATACGATTGTTTGTTAACATTTCTTTCACTTCGTTCATACGAGAAGCAAAATATTGTGAAAATAGAAAAAAATCTTCCCTTAAACCCAAGGGTAAATCTTGTGCAACTGCACCTAGTCGTATATAACTAACATGCATTCTTGCCCCCGAAACTCTTTCATAAAATTCTAACAATTTTTCTCGTTTATCAAAAGCCCAAAGAAAAGGGGTTAATGCTCCTACATCCATAGCATGGGTGGTTAATGCATGTAGATGATTTAAGATCCGGGTAATCTCACAAAAGATGAAAAAGCAGCGCAAAAGGAGTCACAGACAATGTGTGGCCATCAGGACGAGGAATACGTAGTTCACGGATGTGGAAACGAGCCCTCCTTGGCAGATACCGAGTACACCCTTCCTCCCGCACAACTTTTGTCCTCTAGTACAACTTTGGTTATGTTGTTAGCGACGATGATTAAAACCTAGGTGAACCCGATAGTGAGTAAGTGTGCACGATGAGATTGGTGATGGGAAGAACGGCGTCGAGAGCCTCGATGGTATCAATCGAGGTGGGCACGTATACCCACTAATGAAGATTGGTACAATCGATTGTGACGAAACGAACTTGACAAATAGTGCAATCCCCCGCCAATGTGCAAATAAGGATAATTATCCCACTAAAACACGGGAAAATACGTTGTTATTTCGGAGTTCCTTCCGCGCGCAGCATCCGAACCCAAAATCGTTCAAACCGCTCTTCAGATTCAAAATATGAGGCAACAGATCAACTCAGAATGATCGATAACTTTTGTTTAGCCTTTTACTACACTAAAAATCGTTAAATTTTGATTGAGATACACGTCCCCATTCCGAGTTCTCACCTCTCCCCGACTCTTCCGCCCATGCTTTCCCCTACTATCTTTTCTTCCACTGACTTATTCTATTCTAACTGCAGATTCGAGCTCGCGAGCCCTTAAAACCCTTACGTAGACTTCTCCCCTCGCCCAATTCTACCGAGAATCGAGTGAGGTATGCGTTTTCCTTTCTGCCATAGTCGCCCTTCCTTGTCGCAAGCTCCCTTTTTATTCTGTCGTGCACCCGACACAAACCCACGTCTAGGTTTAGTCCTTTGTTCAGCTGCCTTGGCTTCTTCTCTGTGACACATTGCGCGCTAACCCAGACACTACTGAAGGCGTTGACATATATAGGCAGTAGGATGGTGGTCGCAAATGTTGAATTCCGCAGAGGAGTATGTGACAACTCACTCATTGAATCCATCAGCTGGAAAGCCTATGGCGCTGCAGCGCGCAACCTATATACAACTGCCGTGGCTACCCCAATGTCCCGACGGGTAAGAGCGTGCGGGGCTGGCTGCGAAACCTGCATTAGTCCCTAGGCGAGGCAGGTCCTCGTGGAGATCTCGGTGGTAGTAGCAGATAGTCAAGTGAGAACTCTGCAGACCGAAGCGGAGGAGGTTCTATGTGAACAGCCTCTCAGTTTGCAGCCCCCGCCCTGGTGCACTTGCTGACCTTCTTTGTATCGTTCCAATTTTAACGGACGTCCCGAAGGACTGCCTTGTAGGCAAGCACCTCGGCATCATCTTCGGTCCAACTGGGCACATGTAATTCAGAATTGAAGCATTTTCCTCATCTGCTTCCAATGGAGTTCGAATTCAGGTCTGTATTTCAACAGTCCTGAGCTACGCCCTTGGGTTCCACGCTTGTCCCGAGAACCAGTACTGGGATACAAGCAAAATTTAAACAATAAAATTAGAATAAACTAGAATAAAATAAAATTAGTTGGAATAAAAATTTAGGAAAACGGAACTAACGCGCAGGCCAGGAAAGACAGGAACCTGTTGGTTCCCCTTCGGTCTTGCCCGCCGGTCCCGCGATCAGACCTTGTGGCAAAAACTAAGGGGAATAGTCCCGCGGGACCGTCAACCCCTTAGCCTTCTCAGAAGATGCTCCTCTGCTCCTTCTTCATCGGCTGCTGGCTTCGATCCCTAGATCTGCAGGATGAAAGACTGTCATAACCAATAATGCTAGGCCCAAGGCAGGTTGTAGCAGGCGCAGACACCCTTATAAAGTGTATCCCCCCTGAGTCTCGGCCTGCCAGCCTATACCAAAGGTTGCCCCTTGGCTTACCGGCCTCCCCTTCGGCCTCTACACACCCGCATCTATCACCTGGAGGGGCTGACTTTGCCTACCGCCGCCGCTGTCGTACCAAATACCCTTACAAGGGTATTTGGCGTGTTGTCTTCAAGTCACGCCAGAGCAGCCTCGCCCGTTTGACGGTGTGCGCGCGGAGGAAGCTTAGGTCCTCGTCGGGGTGAGCCGTGTGCGCGGGGTATTGACAGCAAGGCACATCCATACGCAGCCTGGGTGTGCACGGCGTGGCGGGCCAGCGGGACGCGCGACTTCTATTCTTATTTTTATTATTTATTTATTTATTTATTTGTTTTCTAAGGTCGTTAGCTCAGTGATCGATTTCGAGGCTGATGTTGGGACCGATGAGCCTATCGTTGTGCCGCAGGATACGGGTGGCCGTCACGGCAGTCAAGGACCTTGACCGCGCACTTCTCTTCTTGGGCCCGTGCTGGTTCCTGCATATGGGGGATGCTGGCGAGAATTTTTCATCCCACCCGCATTGAAGCACAAATCGGAGAGGTCAACGTGCGTGGAAAGTGGCGGGGTCCGTGGTCGTGGCTTCTCCCGTTTCCCAATTGGAGAGCATTCCTAATGAGCCTGTGGGGCTACAACTCGAGGATGGTGGAGGCTGTTGCGGGGTACAGTCCGCCCCCGCCGTCTGCTTGCGAGAGTTTTGGGTGTGAGCCTGCCCAGGGTACTGTCGGGAGGCCCGCAACAGTACAGGCTGCAGCGGCCGTTACCATGGGACCCGCCTCCACTTCGGACTTCAACGTTCTCATCGGAGCATTGGCTACTACCACTAGGACCGGGCCCGACCAATCCAGGTCCACACTTGTGCTATCAACAAACCCCGAGCCCATCGACCTGTTGTTATGCCAAAATCACGACGACGGACGAGCGCAGGTCGCGCTCGTCAGATTCTGTCTCGGGGCTAGTTGATTGAGAAATAGATGCTCTAGTGGACTCCGACTTTGGTGACCGTCGACCCACTGCCTGTGCAGAGTAAGACCCGTGCGGTGTACGGGTGAATGCGCAGCTTAGCGCAGATGGGAGGAGCGGCTTAGCGCAGCAAAAGAGCGAAGGGCACAGAAAAGGTGTGACGAGCGGGCAGCAGAAGGGGCGAGGTAGAGAGAGAGCGGGAACAGGAGTGTTGAGGCAGCGGATCAAACGGGCGCTGAGGCTGTGGGGCGAGACAACGAAGGACGCTGGGCGCATCGACGGAGGTAAGGGATGAAAGTGGCGAGATGAACCCGGCGCGGTTTCGCGTAAGGTGCATCAAGGAATCAAGATGGTGAAGAACGAGCCCGGGCGCAACGAAGGGAGGGTAGCATACGTGATACTTCACGTAAACCGGCAGGAAAAGATGCTATATAGGGAGGGGTTCTCGATCATTGCGAACCCAGTGGCGCTGATAGTTTCAGTTAAAATTAGTAGAGATTGAGGTAGGAAGAAAAACGGTGCGAGGAGGGTATGGGGGAGGAAGAGATGACGGGGAGTAAAGAATCGGGATTTCTCTCGATTCTTGCTGAAATCGAGTGAAGAGAGATGTTAGACAAGGGTTTTGGGGATGGGCGATCATGAATCTGCAGTTAATTTGAGAGAAGAGTTAGTAGAACGGTAGTTAGAAGAGATACGGGCCGCGCGAAGATGTTGGGGCATAAAGCGAAGGAGAGAGTAAAAACTGGCTACCTTCGATCATTCCTTAGTCATATTGGGCAAGCAAAGATGTGAAATGGATGGTTTGGGGGAGTGCGGATTCGATGACAGGGTCGGATCTGACGACGAGGCAGCGGATTCAGAGCTACGGTGTATAGCGATTGCGTGTGGAAAAGGATGTCTTAAGCAAAAATGTATCTTCCCTTGGTTTGGTGGAAGATACATTCCCGTCTTGCACGCTTGTTGAGGAGTAGAGCGTGGTCCATCGAGGCATGCCCCTAATCGTCGTCGTGACTGTTGGCATCGGGATTGTGGGGCGGGTCGCCACCATTGAGATTGTCGTTGACCATCCTCACCGAAATCGCGCTCGTCACCATAGCTTTCACTATCATGACTCGTCGGCACGTCGGGAAGTGCTTCTAGGTTTTACAATGCTACTCATTCGTCTGACGGTATTGTACCGTGGCTTAGCGATATGGTTTGCAGGTTGGTTGGCCATGATATTCGTTCTCCCCGGCGTAACCGATTGCCGCCTTCGCCAGTGTGAGCGAGGATTCGAGATCCCAGTTTGAGGGACCGTCGCTCACGCTCGTTATTTTTCTTCTGATTTCTCTATTTATAGCGTTTTTACAAATTCAAATAATCAATTACCACGTTTTGTCGTGGGTATAAAGTCTCCTTTCAAAAATCCCTGTTCTCGCAGTGTACTTGACAGTTTCCTGATGGGTGCATGCAACACCAATATTTTTCCTTTGGTACCTTCTGCTTTTACCACGCGATATTTGGGTACCTAGGAAGAAGAATCCGAATCAATATGTGATATCTTAATTTTTTTGTTTAGCTCTAGTCTGTGGTCTTTCCCCCTCGCATTTGAACGAATCTGGCCAAGTAAATGGCCAGGTACATTCATACAGTAGGAGTAGGGGGGGGGCAGTGAAGTGCTCGGGCATGCAATAATACTTGGTTGGCTGGACTACCTTGAGCCGTCTGTATCTGACCAAGGCAAGGGGGGGGCATGTTCGATGAAGGCCAGGAAATGGGGTAGAAAGAAAGTTAACGCCAAAAGAGAGAGAGAGAGAGAGAGAGAGAGAGAGACAGAGAAGGAGGGGATTGGTGAAGATGGAGAATGGTCGTTGCTGTTTGGCGAAGCAGCTTATCAATGAGCTGCGGCTTACTAAGCTGCTGCAGGAAACTGCTGCATTAGACTTCGGTTGTGTTGTGCGTTGCCGCAGTACACCGTTACCGTGCCTTTCTACGGAGTGACTGCGGGTCTTCGTTACCGTACGGAGCTGTTATAGCCATACTCGAATGGAGCACAGGGAAGTGCTTCATTCAGAGGAGCCTCCTTAGGCTGTGTAACTGCGGTTTGGTCAAGAGAGGCAACATCGTGGCTTGAGATGGTGATCAAGTGCTGGCGATGGAGTAGCTTGCAAACGGAGTAAGTAATCGAGCTTGAATAGAGGAGGGGAGAGAGCCCTCCGTTGACAACTGTCACTGTGTCGCCCCCTCACGCCCTCGTTTCATCCCCGACTGCTTTGCAGAATTGTGATCTCCGGGCGAGTTGACGCAGTCATGCTTTTCATGCTTTTTCCTATGGAGTTGTGTATTATGAACATGACAACACACATACACGCACGCACAAAGAGAGAAGAGGGCGTAGGTGAAGCTTGACGCAGGATAGTGGCAGTGAAAACTCCTACGGTCAGCGGGAGATCTCGTCTCGGACTGCGCAGCTTGCGAATAGTTAGATACTCACGAGTGAGCCTATGAAAACTGGCGGATGAAGCTAGAGCACGATCTATAAAGCACTGAGAAGAAAGAGAGAAGGCAGTAGGGAGTGAAGGTCGAACGTAACTTTGCTGCAGGCTGTGACCATCTGTGGTGGGTCTCGGCTACTTGTGTAAGCAAGTGCGATAGAATATGTCGGATCCAGCGGTCAGCCCGCACTTGGCCGTGCACTTGGCCGTTCAAGCTGGTCCGCAGAGAAAGAAGCTTGCTTGAAAGGAGGAGTTCAGTGAAGACAAACAATGGTTGCTGCTATTTTGCCAAGCGGTCGGTTACTAAGCTACTGTTCACTAAGCTGCTGCAGGGTGCCGTACCCTGTCCTTGGGGGATATTACTTCTCATCGAACACATTGGCAGTGGTGTGAGGGACTGCCACTTGTATAAGCTCCGATTGTTGATGCACAACAGTCACCTTTGCGCATTCCTTGACGGACTTCGCCATTCAAAGATGTTGCAGGACTCCGTCGTTTGCAGCCGCAGTTGACTACACACAACTTTTGTCGTGTCCTTATCATGCTCGCTGTGTGTAAAGACATGGGCTCGTGAAACAATTGTGTTTTCGCTATATCAGGCTGTTAAGTTCCTCAAACAACTGCTACGTTATTACCACTAAGTTTGGGCTGCTGCTGCTATCTATGTCAAGGTGCGGTCACTTGAAGTAATATTGTTGTGAGTCCAGGTAAAATAACAAGGATTAAAGGGGCAGACAACGGAGGTGAAGGTGTTGCCGTTGAGCGCCAAAGTAGTGACTATGCCTAGTTGAATTGCTGTTGCATACTGTTGGTGGATGTACCATACTCTACTGTGTTTATGCAGCGTTAGTTGGCACTTCAGATAGAGCACGGGGGTACGTCCTATTTGTGTGAGGTATTTTCGGTGGCCACACAACTGCATTCTGAGTTCGAGGGCGAGGATAATGATCTGACTTTGCACAAGGGTCGCTGCTAGATTCGTCAGGGGACAGTCGTTCTGCGCTTCTGGATAACAGATTGGTCAGTTTACTACTTTTTGGCTGCCATTGTGGGGCCCTCAGGCGACTGAAGATTACAAGGCCCTCTCTTGAGAGTTGAGTTTGTCCCTCTCCTGTAACTTAAGAATCTCAACCCCCTACTTTTGCCCTTCTTAGTCTAAGTCTAGTCCTGTTCAGAGAGGAAGGCGGCAGGCGGGATTGCAACCCGTAGGACCGCAGCAAGACTCTGTGAGGAGTCCACCCACCGATTGTGGGAGCCCTGCCGGAACTCGGGAGAAGTTCTGGAGGCAGGGAACTGAGAGGTAACGGTTTCATTCTCCTTTTATAAACCCAGATATAACCCATTATCTGTATTCCTTGTTATGTTTTGACTGCGTATATTGAGTGCATCCCTAGTTTGACTTTCAGTTTCACTTTCAGGATATGATCCAGACTAAGTAAAGGAATGTATGCACAATGTCAGTTTCAGTTTCATTGTTAGACTGAAAGCAGATTGTAGGGTTGCGTCTGGGGGAAGGATGGGTGGAAGGCAGTATTTTTTGTGTTTGACTGGGTCAACCAAAGGATGGGAGAGTCTCCATAAGATTGGAGGGCCCAGTGCTATGTTTATTTTCGATTGCCTGAAGGACCAGACAGGTTCCCATAAGTTTGGGTGGTTCGGTTGCTTTGACTTGCGAGGGCTGCATGTGTTTGACTTTCAGGGACCAAGCATTTTTCCACAAGATTGGATGGCTTGGTTGCCTTGTTTTATTTGAGTTTCCTGATGTTTATTTAATTTAATCTCTCTTGTTTATTTTGAAGGGAATTCAGGCGAAGGACTGGACAGGTTCCCATAAGATTGGGAGGTCTGGTTTGGAGCCGCGCACATGCTGGAACCAAAAGGTTAAAATTGTTTATATTCTATACTACTCTATTTATGAACAGGCTAGTCAGACATTTTTCCATAAGATTGGATGGTCTGACTATAGCTTATCACCAACTAAAGAGAGTATGAATTAAGAATAAAATGGTGGTAAGAAGGGACAGGTTGAATCTTGATCTAAGATGACCGGTTCAGTCATATGTTGCGTTAAAAGATAAACTGCAGACAATTATATATACCTTGGATAATTAAATGGCAGGGCGACTAGGCTGGCTAACCTAGTCATGTGCCCAAAGAAGAGGAAAGTTGTAGTGCGTTGTGTTTGTGTACATTCTATGGCTGAGCTAAACAGGTTCCCATAAGATTGGGTGGTCTAGCTTTATGCCCAATGTAAGCTGGGTATAAAGGGGATAAATCATTGAAAGATCATGAACTATTGTTTGCTAAGGTTGACTTTGGGATGGTGAGAGTACTTACCTTTGTGGTTTGGCCTGCATGTGGCTGAGTGAGATTACTATTTAGTTTGAGTTTCAGTTTGATAGGTAGGTGCTTTAGCTGGTCGCCACATGCTAGAGCGATAGGAGTTAGTTTCAATTTCTGCATTTTTCGAAATAAGTCTTTTTACTTGGATCAATTCTCGCATTTTCTGGGATCATTTGTTATTGGCTTTATATAAATTTTGGTAAGTCACTTTCTCTACGGGAAGCACTGTCGAAATTTCTGCAAATCCAAGGAGTTAGTCAAAATTTGACTTTTCAAAGTTCAACTTGTCGAATCTTTATATATGGCTTAGCAAAATTTTGTTAATTCAGGGAGTTGGACAAAATTTGACTTTGGAAAGTTATAGATTATTTTTGTTTTCATATTCAGGCTGATATAAATTATGAGAAGGCACTTTTTCGATGGGAAGCGCTGTCGAAATTTTCTTAGTTTAAAAGGGTTAGATTATATTATGACAGGTGACGATTCTAGTGATCCATTCTGTATGGGGGAGATTCTGCCAGAATTCTACCTTTCTTTGGGCATTGGCTCAGAGGTAGACGTAGACTTAGTTATAAGAAAGATTTTGAGTGAGAGAGCGATATGGGAATTTATTCTCCATTCACTTATGAGCTTAGTTTGGGAATTGACCTGTCTTGTGTTACAGGTCCTTTTGATCATTTCAATTCAGGATTGGACTAGATTCAGCTTGATCCCACGAGGATCATCTTCTGTTATCACTGATGACAGGTCAGTTGGTTGATCGCCGACTTGTCGGCTCACGACACAACTTTGCTCAGACCTGTACCTCAGCTTGATGCCTTAGCCTTGAGATTTGATATGTTTTCTTTAAGGGTTTTAACCGGAATTCTTTTAAAAGGTCATTTTAAAGAACTTATGAGATTTATGGAAAGTTGAGCTATGACTGGGGCTTGAGTGTGTGAGGCGTGGTGAGAGTTACAGGGAACAGTAAAGTTGACCACATTGGTGTATGGCAATGTGGCTATTGTGTGTGCCTATGTTTTATGCAGGTTAGTATTTGGAGTTAGGTATATGAGTCGTACCTTGGAGACAGTGAGAATGACAACCACGTGACGCACGATCTGCATACCTAATGGGTTTATGTTTCCCTTTCTTTTATTGTATCCCGAGATCTGATTTGATATATGAGTGTTGGAATGTTTATTTACTTTGATTTCGCTTGTTAATTTTTATAGTTGGACGTTGTAGTCCGTGGCAGCCATCAAAGTCAAACCCCTTGACTTCTTTCCAGGCCCTGGATGATAGAGCTGGTCTCCAGCGAGATAAGAGACGATTGCCACCACAGGTATGAACCTGTGTACCACCCACTCTTCGTAGGGTGCAAAAGAGGGTGTGGTTCTCAACCATACTTGGCGGTTGTCTAGCGTCGAAAGATTAACCCTTCAAGGCGCATGTCAGCCGACACTTGAGTGTCGAATAAGACCCTTGAGATTAACGAGGATCGCACGAGTATGGGTACTACATAGTACGCCGTCATTACCGACTGCTTCCGTATGCTTGCATTGAGAGTCCGTATGAGTTAGCCATGCGTCCGCGCGGTTTTATACTAAGTCTCGCGCGCGACACCTATCCGATTTCTGCATCGGAGAGTTATGGGATGGCTACTAAGGGGCTAGGAGTGTTGTCGCGTTGTTTATTATGTGTCGTTTTGTATATGTGCGTATGCGTGCGTATTTTAATTTTTATGTTCTTGGAGTGGTGTACGTGTGGTGCGTGGGATACGTCCTAGGCGACCGACGACGAGTCATGCTTGGGACTTCAGCCCCCCAAGACGTCGGTTCGCATGCGGGTCCGATAGAGGCGTAAAACCGTGCATACCCCCTATGCTACAACGAACGAGAAACACCCTCGGCTGGTCCACCCCTGCGATTGCAGCTGATTAACTTTCGTACTGTGGACTGGTAGCTCGGCGGGGATGCGCCTATCGAAGGGAGGTGACAACTCTCGTAAGGTGGAGGTAAGTTGTGCCTCGCGCAGATCCTATCCTGTCGTAGGGGCTCGCGAGAGGTATGGCTAGCGCACTCGGAAGTTCAAATTGACAGCAAGTAACATTAACTCAATTGACATTAACATAATAAGGATATTCTTTCTATTTAAAAAGATTCCCCAAATACCTAAAAGAAAAAGAATCATTGAAAATGTTAAATATTTCACTAAATCCATAATCCGATATTTGTATTTATCCCCATTATCCCCGATAGTCGGAATCCGGAGCGGCTTGCGGAAGCTCCATGTGTATTCGCGACGAGGATCAGACCGACTCCTGCGTGATGCGGCCAGGAGGGTCCTGCCCCGTTTTGTGCAGTGCCAGACCGATGCGCTCGACACCGCTCATATGTCTGAGTGGCGCGTTCGCCCAGGATTTCAGCTATCTAATCGACAACTCCCCCAAAGCCACACTTTCTACTACCATTGTTGTCAGGAAGCCCCGACTTCTGTTTACGCCACACCCTACTCACACTGACCTTTCAAAGGCCGTCGACGGCTTCTATCGTTGGCAAAAGAAAAAACATGGTCAACCTATGGACTCACGCACTTCGTACAACGCTGACCTTAGTGTCATCTAAGGTAAGTCAACGGTTCCAATGACTAATCCTAACGTTGATCACCAAACGTCAGTCTCGGCGTGAAAGCACCCAGTGCGTCCGGAATGTTAGTCAACATCATACCCTTTCCCTCACTCGCGCTATTAGGCGCCGGTGTCACTCATACGACTAACTCATTACATAACCAGACACTTGTTCAAGCTCCTGGCTCCTGTGTGCCCTCGAAGTGCACACCCACACACTCTCTAATCTGATCAGAAGCGCGCCTGTCATTCCCTATTTTTGAGAGTTGGTTATGGTCACGCAGAAATGGGACACTTTCTCACATATCATTAAAAATGCATCTTCTGCGAGATGCAAGAATGTGCACAAATGGTATCTGGGTCGACACCGCTGGAACAGCAAAGTCGCAGCATGCAGCAAAACAAGAATCCGATCGAAGCTCAACAAAAAAACTAGTCCCAGGCCCCTTCTGATTTCCGTTAATCGGCAAGCAAACAAAAATTTTAGAATGTCTGTTGAAGGAAGTTAGAAAAAACGAAAACAAACCTGGTACTTGCAACTAGAAAAACAATTTAAAACACTGTAGTACCGATTGTTAAAAGGAGAGAGAAATGCATAATTTTGATTTTCTGAGTTAGCAAAAATAATTTCACAAGAAATAACGTCATAATAATTCGAATAATTTGATTTTCAGAAAAATAAATTCGCAGACTTGCAGTATGTTTTCAAATTTTGCGGAATAATTTTGCAAAATAACTTTGGAGTTCACGAAATAATTTTGCGGAATAATTTCAAAATTCGTAAAATAATTTTGATCCTGAAATTTGCTTAATAATTTTGAAATTCGTGAAATAGTTTTGCGGAATAATTTTAAATTTTGCAAAATAATTTTGTGGAATAATTCTGAAATCCATGAAATATTTTTTTTGGAATAATTCCAATGCAATTCGCGATTTTCAGAAAAGGAAATCTGCAAAAAAAAAGCGAAAGCCCGAAAAAAACTTCTGATCTTAAAAAAAAACGGGATTTTTCGATCGAAGCACGAACTTCCAACCAGGAGTGACCTAATTAATTAGAGAAAGGAAAAAGTTGTGGATCTTGGGAAGAAATTCCTGCTAATAATCATATAGATATAATCAATCAATCAATCAATCAATCAATCAATCAATCAATTGTTTAATCAACCAATCAATCAATCATGTCCCCCTGAGCAATCGATTGCTGATTGATCAACCAATCAGCTTTCTCCGCTGATCAATCGGAGTAAAGTCAGTCCTACTTCACTATGAACCACTCCGATACCAAATTGAAGATGAGCGGTGCACATGTCCAAGGAGCACCAGTGTGATGAACATGACTCAAAACAAAATGATATGATGCAATGTAGTGCAATAACCCAAGTTCAGCATCTGTATAGATGCGGACCAGGGGTCGTAAGGTCCTAATAAGGGGGCTTTGAGAAGAATAGAGGAAAAGGCCTAAGGCCATGGGGTATCCCAAGCCAAGTTAAAAACGGCCTTCAGAAGCCCTACGGTGGACAGTTGACCTTGGAAAGTTAACAGTCAACCTAAGTACGAGATTCCAGGCCAAGGGGTCAAAGTGAACCCGCTGGTCAGAGACGACCGTCGATCAGATGCACATCTTTGGTTGTCTGCAGGTATCTAGAAGATGCGACTGGGACACAAAGGGAATTGGGACCGCGCTGCATCCAAGCCATCGGCTACTGATTCATATCGACGCTCGACCTGGGGAGACCAGAGGTTGGTCAATGCTAGTCAACATTATAAAGTTGACCCAGCCCCTGCCTGAGATCATTCCGCCTTGCACTGGCTTGATGCTGGTTCGGCGATGCAAGGCAACGAGAGCTTTATGCTGGCGCCAGTGTCTGAGTTTGGGCGCCAACCAGGAGGGAGATTATGTTGTTGTGTCCATAGCCTCGTGGACTTGACCTTGGTGGGGAGGAGGCGAGGAGGAGGAGCACCTGGACTGTGGAGTTTACGTGTGTGATGAGGGGAAGCTTACCTGGACTCACTTGTTATATGGAGTGTGATCTGGTACTAGTCTTCAAGTTGGCTTGTGCCATCCTCGGTAGCTGTTGCTGACGTGGACGGAGGATGAGCGCATTGTTGTGACCTGCGCGAGTACATGTCAGAGATCGTTAGAGAGTGCCGATTTGCTGAGTTGGCGTTAGTGGGAGATGCCCGAGGAGGAAGTGGGCGCGAGGAGGGAAACACTTCGCTATTGACAAGGGACTCTCCTTCTCCTCTCTTATCTATCTTCTCTCCCCCGCCTCTCATTCTCTTCTCTGGGTTATCGAATGATGGGAGATTTTGACTTGGTTATAATTAGATTTTTGGAGACAACATTATTGCGCTGAATCCAACTTGCATCACGACATGTTTGAGCTTCTCATCTAATTAGGTTCATTAAAATTTGGTATTGGAGCGTTATCATCCTACTTCGTCATCTGCTGGCTATGACATTGATGATGATGATGTTACGATGATGAGTAGTCGAAGAGCCAGCCGCGAACAAGAACAACGACATTATCTATTATCTGCTTCATTATTGGCCGGCGAGGAGAGAGCAATGCCAATTGGTGAGAGATTTGTTGACGTGGCACTGGTCAGTGAGAGACTTGTGTGAAGGGGCGTGCTGACGTGGGAGGAGGAGAGAGAAGTTGAAGATGTTGACGTGGATATAAATGTGGTTCTGGTATTGGCAGCTGCCTGCTGATGCGGCAGGCATAGTGCCATTGTATTTCGTGTCTTCTGGCGAGAAGCCATGCATAGGTGCAGACGTGGCACTCTTAGGCAGAGAGAGCGAGATACACGTGCTGACACGACATTGTCCATAAAAAACTAGCGATCAAATTATATACTAATAGAAAATAATATATATCATATATAATATAATCTAATATCATACATTTCATAGATACATTGTATACTAAATATATTTTATACTAATAGAATACAAAATATATGATATGAATTCGATATTATAATATAAATATATATTTATATATATATTTATCTTTATTTCGGACAGAAATGTACAAAGTCAGTACAATTCAACAATGTCTTCATACTTATTAGATTGATAAGATAGTAATATATTCTCTTTTGAAGTAAAATATTGTGACCCGTTGAGTTCATGTTTAAACGCCTACCGTACGATAAAGTAGCTTACTCCACCTATGAAAGGGAGTTGTATGCCTTAGTTGAAGCGCTGGACACTTGGAAGCACTACTTGCTCGAAAGACATGGTCTACTCATATCACTCTACCTCGAAGTGGATCAAGACGCAACCTCGACTATCCGACAAGTTGGTAAGATGGTTTGCATTCATTGACACCTTCGACTTTGAGTTGAACTATCAAAGGAAAGTCTAATGTTGTTGTGGATGCGTTGTCCAGATGTTCATATTTCTTTGGTACTATTGTTACCTACCTCGACATCCAGATTGAGTTAAAGGACCAGATCCGAAAAGGGTGTGGTAGGGATCCTATTTGGAGTCCTATCATTCAGACCCTGCAGAGGAATCTTGAACTCTTTTCCGAGTACCGTTTGTCTGATGGCATACTCTTCTTTATTGATTCTACTGAAGAAAGAATTTGTGTTCCATATAAAGAAGAAATTAAAAGTCTGATTATTGGGGAATGTCACAATGCTAAGGGTAGCTTCAGATTTAAGAAGATGTTTGCTAACACACGTGAGCTTTTTGAGGGGGAAGGAGTGGAAAGAGGATGTACTAACCTATGTGAGAATTTTTCTTGTCTGTTAGAGAAACAAGCCGACTCGTGAATCCATTGGGTTTGCTCAAACCACTACCTATTCCAAGTGAATCAGGTGAGTCCATCTCCATCGATCTTATGAGTCTCACTAAAAGTCGAAACGGGAATAGTCAGGTGATGGTGATTGTTGACAAATTCTCCAAGTATGTGATATTAGTTCCTTTAACAACTGCAGCCAAGACAAAACTCGTTCGTCATCTAGAAGTCCCATATGCGATGGGTTTCTGAATAGGGATTCCCGAAAACCTTCATATCTGATCAGGATGTCAGGTTCACAGGCCAGCAGTGACAAAAGCTAATGGAGGTATATGGCACTAGGGAGAGGCGGCTAACGGAGGCCCAAAATTTCAGCGTTTTTTTAATGCTATTTATAAGAAAAACCAGAAGCCCTTTTTAACCAAAAATTGCATCATTCCATAGAGTGCACACCATATTAACAAACCATTAGAAAAAAAACGAAAAAATAGAATAAAAACGGGGTGAAACAGTAAGGCAAAAGTGCACTTGAATGACATTTTGGATTCGGCGAATTTTCAGAATTTTCAGTGTTTTTGGAAATGGTATTATCAGAGGAAATTCCAATGCTCCAAATGAGACCAAATTTGGTACACAACAACCTTGAAGTAAGACAAAAACAGGCAAAAAAAAAAAACCAAAAAAACATAAACTTTCATCCCCAAAGCCTAATTTCAGTTTTGGACCTGTTACCCAGGAGCTGAAACTGGGGGGTCCCCGTTAACCGCATGTGGGCACTAGGTTGACCATGTCGTCAGGGAGACACCCTGAAACGAATGGACAGACCGAGCAGATGAATTGATTGTGCCAACGACTTTTGCGCATGTATGTTCGGCGTGACCAGATTGATTGGGATGATAACTTGCCTAAGATTCCTAGTGCATATACACTGTCACTGGTAGAACACCCAATGCACTGTACAAAGTTGGAAGTCGGGGCGCCCTATTGATGCTTTGACCAGTGAACAAGTCCAACGGCTACCCCTAGGTACGAGAAAATTGGCAATTCTGTGTGAACAAGATATCTCTAAGGCAAAGGAGAATATAAGTAGAACCCAAATACGGATGATTGAACAAGCAAATAAACATCGGAGACCAGCGCAGTTCAAAGAAGTTGACCTGGTCTGGGTAAAATCTAACGAGTTCTCCCTTGAAGAAGGAATATCACAAGAAATGTTGCCTGTCTACTATGGACCCTGGGAAGTTCTCAAGGTGATAGGGGACACAGATGGACCGTCACCTAAAGACTTATCCTGTCTTTCATGCTTCCAAGCTGCTATCCTATGTCGAAGGCCAAGATTTCCCAAACAGGTCATCCATGTTCCGACCTGCTATGGACGGAGGTTATGAAGTTGAACGAATATTGGAACATGGGTACTTTTAAAGACCACACAAGCAGTACAAGGTAAAGTTAAAGACCAAACCTGAGTCTGAATCTAGATGGTTTAGCAAATGAGAACTTTTACCAACTGCAGTTGACATTATCGCAGCCTATGAACGAGGGTTAAACGGAAACGATGACTAAAAAGTCTTTTCTGCGATGGAACCCGAAAATCGGCCAGGGTAGAATGCAATAACCCAAGTTCAGCATTTGTGTAGACGCAGACCAGGGGTCGTAACTTGTGGTCAAAGGTTCGCATAACGGGGCAAAAGTCACGCCCAAGTCTGAGAAGAGTCGGGGAAATGGCCTAAGGCCATGGGGTATCCCAGGCCACGTTAAAAACGACCTTCAGAGGCCCTACGGGTGACAGTTGACCATGGGAAAGTCAACAATCAACCCAGTACGGGATTCCAGGCCCAGGGGTCAAAGTCAACCCGCTTGTCAGGGATGGCTGTCGATCAGATGCACATCTTCGATTGTTTGCAGGTATCCAAAAGATTCCAATCCGACTGGGACACAAAGGGAATTGGGAYTGCGCTGCATCCAAGCCATCCGCTGCTGATTCATCTTGATGGTCGACATCAGGAGGTCAGAGGCTGGTCAACGCGAGTCAACATTATAAAGTTGACCCAGCCCCTTCCTGAGATCATTCCGCTTTGCCCTAGCTTGATGTTGGCGCTAGTGTTTGCATTTGGGCTTCAGCCAGGAGGGAGATTATGCTGTTGCAGCCATAGTTGAAACGGTTTTCACCTTTCTGCAGTCACAGATGCGGGCCCTAGAGTTCGATCCCCAAACCTCACTTTGCCCATGTACAGTATTGAGTCGGCCCCCGAGTGTCTGAACCCGTGATCTGTGTTTTGGTAGTTGTTTGTCGTCTGTCGTAGGTCTGTGTAGTGGTAGGGGTTCGATCTATAGATCTGTCGATTAGGAGTCACAACTTTGTAGAAGTCGTAGCTGTAGGCATTCTGAAAGGTCAAGGTCGTAGCTGCTACAGTGCCCGAAAGGCC
>BFEA01000181.1:482781-503666 GCA_003427395.1 Chara braunii
TCGCTCTTTTCCTCCCATGGTCCTTGACCCTTAACCCTCACCTCGTCCCTTCCCTTCCATGGCACGTAACTAACCTCTACCCTCACCTGCTACATTGCCAGGGGACGAACGGTAACGAACTTGATCCTCACTTGGTGGAAAGCGAGGGCAAGGGGATGGCAGCCGGTCCCTTGTGCCACCAAGAAGGAAGAGCGCCGGACTGTTGTAGATATTGGAGAAAGTGGAAAGGAGTGTTGTTTTTGCAACGAGGTCAGTTGGACTCAACCATCCTCCCCGATTGCTTGACTAAGGTGAAGGCATGGTTTTGCTTGAAGGAAGGGGAAAGACAACCTAAGGAACGTCAAGGGCAAAAAAATCTTAGGCTTGTGGGAAGGAAGGATGTGTTAACCCCAATGGGGATTGTACTTGGGCCTCTCGTCTTGTGTGGTCTTGTGCAGGTGAGTGGGCAGGGCGATCTGATCGGGGTTGGATCCGCAGACGAGGGCGAGGGTGGGAAATCGGATACGGGAAGGACTGAGAGCTCGCATAAACTATGAATGTAGGAAGGGGCTGATGGTCGGATGCTCGGGGGGGGATGACTGATGACTTGGACGTGGCTCGTGTGAAGGTTGAATGCAATGGCTCTCTTGAATGCAATGCAAGCCCGGAAGGACTAAGGGCAGTCTTGGATAGGTGAATGCAATGCTTGTGGCTCAAGCAAAAAATACATATATATAGCGGCTAGGGGTCCGGGCGATGCCACCCCACCCCGAGGATGCCGCAGGGGCGGTCTTGAGTCGCTAGGCCTAGTGAAAAGGTGTGTGGTCCAATGGATGACGCTTGGCCTACACACGAAATGAAGATAAACTCTCAATGAATTCCCTGGACTGCCTGCGTATTGGAAGTAGCAATTGCCTGGTCAGACGAAAAAGAATCGAGCAAACGCCATGAGTGCCTAAAGAGCTACCATCGAGAGCGGAGCTACATCCCCCAATGTAAAGCCCTCTCGCAAAAGGCCCATCCCCATCCATCTCAAGGCACTAGGTGGGGATGCCCCTGGGACGAACGACCCGCACCCTGAGCGTGAGCGTGGGCGGGTCGAGCCAAATGGGACCCGCACTGGGGTCGACTCAGGCTCAAAAGTCCTTTAGGGTACGGCCTCTACACTGTACCATCTCGGGTCAGGTCAAGGGCAAGGATCACCTAATCCTTACATTCGATGAGGGTGGTATGGAAGAGGTCCCATACAATCAAATAGAGTGGGGCCTAGAGGAAGAGGACAGTAGCATTGGTCAGGGGAGGACTTAAGCTGCTGTCGCGGCTGGAGGGAGGTCGCAAGGAAGAGGTAGAGGCCAGGGCCAAGGGGGCCGGGCCTACGGTGGTCGTGGACAGGGCGATCAGGGGGTTGGTGGTAGAGGAGGTCGCCAAGCGGGAGGTAGGGGTCAAGGTCCCCCGCAAAACCGCTCTAGTTTTAATCGGTCACCTTATAGGAGAAGTGGATGGCACCCTGGTCTGCCACAAGGCAGGCCTTGGGAAGATCTGAGCCTGGAACAAACAGTTTGGCAGAGGAGGATCGATCAGGACTAGTGCATCTATTGAGGTGATCCTGGTTATATCATTAAATACAGCCCCAAGTACAGAGAGGCCCGATTCGATGCACAGGCAGCAAAAGGCAACCCCCAGTAGGGGTCGCAACTGCCCCTACCCCTAGACCATGTGGAGAAGAGTGTGCGCACCGCATAGAAACTCCCAAACCACATGTGTCTATGGCAGAGGTTGCCGGCCAGTGCCTAGATAGTTGTCCGGAAACTGCTTGTGTGAGAGTCTCTCTAGGCACTTCCCTCACAGGCGTGGCAAAAGAGTTGAAGGAGAGGATGCCTGCCTGTGCCAAGATGAAGAAGGACGCGAAAGGACAACTAATTTTAGTAGATGTAGAGATTTTTAGAGGCAGAGTAGGGGACCTTATAGACAGTGGGGCTACACGCAGCTATATTAGTAGGAAAGCGTTGCAAAAGTTAAAGTTGAACCTTAAAGTCCAAAAGTTAGAGGACCCTATAGTTAGTATCCTCGCAGGCAATCGCACTATGCGAGTGAGGATTATGTAGAGGGAGTCCAAACGTACTTTCGCCTAGAGAAGGATGGGAAGGTGGAGAACGCCTAGAGAAGGATGGGAAGGTGGAGAAAGTTCTCCATTCCCTGACTCTCCTCGTAGAAGACAGTCTTCCTTTTGACATAGTTCTAGGAATGGACAGGGGAGAGGCGGCGGGGGGCACACTCCATTTGAGAGGGCACGAGTGTAGGCTCCCTAGTCCATCAGGCGAAGTCAAGACGGCTCGTTTGTTTCACGTGTTAGGAGTAGACAATCTCTCTGGCGCATTGCTGCCTCAGTGCTCCCGCATTTGCGCGATTGGTGAAGAAGGAGCAGTTAGAAGAACAGGTTTTTGTGGCCTATGTCAGGCCTATCACTGAGCCTAAAGAAGAGAAACCCATAGATCCTGCTATTGCCAAGCTGCTGTAAGAATGTACCGACTTAGCTAAGCCGCCAATAGGAGTAGTGTCGTGGCCTATCGAGCATCGCATTGAGATAGAGCCTGGCAGTAAGACTCCTAAGGGAGCTGTATACAGAATGTCCCCAAGGGAGTTAGAGGAGCTACGTAAGCAGTTAGACGAGCTCCTTGAGAAGGGTTGGATTAGGCCCAGTTCGTCCCCATTTGGAGCACCTGTTCTCTTTGTCCCCAAGAAAGAAGGAGAGCTTACAATGTGTATAGACTATAGGGGTCTAAATGCTATCACAGTGAAGAATGCAGAACCACTGCCCCGTATAGACAATTTGTTAGACCGGCTGCAGGGCTGCAAGTATTTTTCGAAGATAGATTTAAAGTCCAGCTATCATCAGATAGAGCTCTACCCTGATGATCAGTATAAGACAGCGTTCCGGACTAGATATGAGCACTATGAGTTTATAGTTATGCCCTTTGGCAAACTAATGCGTCGACGACTTTCCAGCGTTGCATGAACGATTTGTTTAGGCCGTGGTTACATAGATTTGTTGTAGTGTATCTAGATGATATCCTAGTGTTCAGTAAGACCCTCCAAGAGCATGAGGGCCGTCTGAGGCGGGTCTTGGAGAAGCTTAGAGAAGCTAACTTCAAGATCAACGCAAAGAAGTGCGAATTGGCCAAGACACAGGTTTTGTACCTGGGCCACATCCTAGACGGAGACGGCGTTAGACCTGAAGATAGTAAGATTGCAGCGATTAGAGACTGGCCAACGCCCTGCACACTGACAGAGTTGCGGTCGTTCTTAGGCCTAGATAATTACTATAGGAAGTTCGTCAAGAACTTCTCCACCATCGCTGCACCCCTTCGCAGGTTGCTAAAGAAAGAGGCAATCTGGAAGTGGGACAAGGACTGTACAACTACCCTGAAAAGATTAAAGCGGGCCCTGATAGAATACCCAGTCCTTAAGGTAGTCGATCCGTCCCTGCCTTTCATTATTACCACTGACGCGAGTCAGCATGGCATAGGTGTTGTTCTACAGCAAGATGATGGCAATGGATATAGGCCCGTAGAGTTCATGTCTGTCAGGATACCGTCAGAGAAGGTGGCGACATCTACCTATGAGAGGGAACTGTACGCTGTCAGGCAAGCACTAGAGCACTGGAAACATTACATGCTTGGGAAGCACTTCAAAGTCTATTCAGACCACGAGACTCTAAGGTGGTGGGCCGCAGAGTTAAGACCAGTATGACTTTGAACTAAAGCGAGTTAAAGGGAAGTACAATGTAGTCGGGGACGCTCTGAGTAGAAGACCTGATTACTTTGGGGCAACAGTTCACTATCTGGACATAGGGAGAGTCCTTGCAGCAAAAAGTTAAAGAGGGCTATGCCCAGGACCCTATCTATAGCGATCTCCTCAAGAGAGTTATGGAGGCCTCAGAGTCTGAGCCAAACTACCGCACTACTGATGGCCTATTATTCGAGAAGACTAATGTAGTTGACCGCTTGTGCGTTCCCAACAGCGAAGAGATCCGTAGTCGATAGATAGGGTGAAAGTTTACGTCTCAAAGTTGCTGATGAAAGTTTACAGCTCGAAGTTGCTCAACTTTCATCAGCAAACTTTGAGCCGTAAACTTTCATCAGCAACTTTGAGCCGTAAACTTTCATCAGCAACTCTGAGTAGAAGAGCTGATTACTTTGGGGCAATAGTTCACTATCTGGACATAGGGAGAGACCTGCAGCAAAGAGTTAAAGAGGCCTATGACCAGGACCCTATCTATAGCGAACTCCTCAAGAGAGTTAGGGAGGCCCCAAAGTCTGAGCCAAACTACCGCACTACTGATGGCTTATTATTCGAGAAGACTAATGTAGTTGACCGCTTGTGCGTTCCCGACAACGAAGAGATCCGTAGTCGATAGTTAGTAACAAAAATACCAGGTTCACTAGTCAGAACTGGCAGGAGCTGATGAAAGTTTACGGCTCAAAGTTGCTAATGTCATCTGGTCGTCATCCTGAGACTAACGGCCAGATTGAACAGATGAACAAGCTCTTGCGGCAAGTTAGAATGTACATCAGGCCCGATTAGATCAATTGGGATGAGATGCTTCCTAAGGTAGCCAGTGCCTACAATAATAGCGTGCACTTATCTACGTGTCGCAGTCCCAACGAATTCCACAAGTCCTTTAATCCGCGCAGACCATTTGAAGGACTTAACCGGGATCAGATTCAGAGACTACCGTCCGCTACACGAGAGTTTGCGATATAGCACGAGAAAGAGATAGCTACCGTTGTTGACAACCTCAGGAAAGCCGAGCATAGAATGATAGAACAAGCTAATAAGCACCGTCGCCCCTCACAGTTCCAAGTAGGCGACCTAGTCTGGGTCAAGTCAAAGGAGTTTGCTCCTGAGGAGAACATCTCACAAAAGTTACTGCCTGCGTATAGAGGACCGTGGCCAGTCCTAGAAGTCAAGGGCAGAGAGGATGGGCCGTCCTATACTATTAAGATCCCAGCACACCTCCACACCTACCCAGTGTTCCCTGCGTCAAAGCTATTACCTTGTGTTACAAGTCAACAGTTCCCATCAAGCAGATCTATGATTCCTCCGGATATGGATGGCAGATATGACATTGAAGGGATAGTAGGTGAGGATATCTTCATGACAGGAGGTAGAGGTCGCCCCCAGAAGCAATACAAAATTAGATTTCCCTATCAAGAGCCAGAAGACGACCGGTGGTTCACACGAACAGAACTTCTAGAGACAGCTCCTGATATAGTACGAGCCTATGAAAGAGATAGGAAGGGTAAAGGTCCTGCTTTAGACTGAAATATTCTTGGAGGACCTCAAATTTAGGCTCGCAGAAGTGAAACGGTTTTCGCCTTTCTGCAGTCACAGATGCGGGCCCTAGAGTTCGATCCCCAGACCTCACTTTGCCCATGTATAGTATTGAGTCGACCCCCGAGTGTTTGAACCCGTGATATGTGTTTTGGTAGTTGTTTGTCGTCTGTCGTAGGTCTGTGTAGTGGTACGGGTTCGATCTGTAGATATGTCGATTAGGAGTTACAACTTTGTAGAAGTCGTAGCTGTAGGCATTCTGAAAGGTCAAGGTCGTAGCTGCTACAGTGCCCGAAAGGCCAAGTCCACAGCCTTCCGGAAGGTTCGGAAGTGGCCTTTCGGAGTGTCTCACATTTAGTCAGAGGCAAGTGGGCAAGTGGTGAGCGAACTGCGTTACGTCGGCAGTGCGACTGCATTGAGTTGGCAATGCAAACCCATGCAGTCAGCGGTACCGGGCCCAGTCAGTCAGAGTCCAGTCAAGCAAGTACCATGTGGGACTGCGTGCACCAAGGGCCTGGGAAAGGGGCAGAGCAACGAGTTACAGAAGTATAAATCAAGAGGCAGCGCCCAACCATTCATTCATTCGCTGCATAAGCCATGCGGAAGCGCTGCTACAACGTCTTGTGCGAAGGTGGTCTGCAGGTTGGCCGAAGTGGAAGTGGGCTGAAGAGATATCGTAGCCATAGTCAGTAGTGGTAGTGCGGCCATAGCCGCTGTAGGGGAAAGTTAGGCATAGTGTATGTGTGTGGTGGTATTCAGGGTGATCCAGAGAGCGTGTATGAATAGTGGGGTTAGACACAGTGACGAAGGTTGGGATGTTCACGCGCTGATGCGCCATGCATCTGAATTGTGTTCTTGATTTCCATATCTCTAAGCTTTGAGTGGGCGCCCTGCGCCAGTGTGAATCCCCATCTGTTTGCATGTATGCGGAGTGGAAGTGAAAGCGAGTCTGATTGCATAGCCGTGTGGAGCTGACCTTGGAGCACCTAGACTGTGGAGTTGACGTGTGTGATGAGGGGAAGCTTACCTGGACTGTTACGTGGAGTGTTATCTGCTGCTCGTCTCGAAGTGGACCTGCGCCATCCTCGTTAGCTGTTGCTGATGTGGATGGAGGAAGAGCGCATTGTTGTGACCTGTGCAAGTACATGTCGGAGATCGTCAGAGAGTGCCGATCTGCTGAGTTGGCGTTAGTGGGAGATGCCCGAGGAGGAAGTGGGCGAGAGGAGGGAAATGATCCGCTACTGACAAGGGCCTCTCCTTCTCCTCTCCTACTATTTGTCTTCTCTCCCCCGCCAATCATTCTCTTCTCTGGGTTATGGGATGATGGGAGATTTCATGTACTTTGAGTTGGACTTGTAATCGATTTTTGGTGACAGCATTATTGCGCTGAATCAGACTTGCATCACGACATGTTTGAGCTTCTCATCTGATTGGGTTCATTACAGTAGCACAGTGGAAGAGTCAAAGATATGACCTGACACATCAGATCCAGACTCGACTCACAAAATCATCATCACACAGATGTCACACAGCAAGGAGGGAAATCATACACGGAAGAAGGGTCCCTCCTTATGCACACACATGGGGAAAAGAAACCACGGATGATGAAGGGGGGAGGAGAGACGAAGATGGAGAGGGGAGAAAAGACGAGTAAAACTCGTAGTCATCCAGAAAAGTATCCCCATCAAATGTCCAACCAATGTCTATCCCCAAAAATGTCGAATCAGATCCTGGGCGCACATAGACCCAAAATAGTTACTCCTGATCTCTCTCTCTCTCCCCCTGAAGAAGAAGAAGAAAAAGAGGGAGGAGGAGAAGAAGAAGGATAATGGCTACGGAGGAGAGGAGAAGAATCTGGAGAAGAAGGAGAAGAAGAAGACAAACTATCCTCTCTCACGCGCTCCTGATGACGATGCCACAAATACTGACCAGCGAAGGTGATGACTCCCGATGCAGGTCGTTGCTGAAGGCCGGTCCCATGACCGGTCTGAAGTCCCAAAGTATGGCTCCCAGGTAAGTTTCTCTCTCCCTTGTGGACATGGCCTTCGCCAAACCTCTCCACTCCAGCCTACTCTACTCCAGTGTTGCTCTATCGCAGTCCGATCAATGGTCCTGATCGCAGGCCCAAGTCCTGGTCCTTCGATCGTGGCCGAAAATGACCCACTGGGGTCCCTACTGGACGTCCAGGCAACCATGCTGATGCAGCAGGGCCCTGAGAACTGGGCCAGGCCCAAACAAACGAATCCTTGGTCCAGTCCCACATACGGACAAATCTGAACATGGCCTACAATGGCTGAGACTGAAATCCACTGGTCGGAACAGGCATCTGCCCGTTCGGACAAAAGGAAAAGTCCGAATCTGAAACAGACAGAAGTAGTCCAGACAAAACCCAACAAAAACAATAAATGTTGAATAAAGGAGAGCACACGTGGAACCAAACGTGTGCCTGGCCTGGAAAAATGGCCGTGGGCCTCTAGATCGCTCACCAAAAATGGGTGTGTGGCCTGGGGGCCTCGAACAACCGTCGGGCCCCAAAACAGGCCCCGTGTATGGGCCTCAGCATGCTACATGTGGTCTTGTGTGACCAAGTATAGAACAAGGGCAGAAGTGTGCAATAGTTGTTGAAGAGAGAGAGAGTGAGAGCAAGGAAGACATCCAGAGAGGCTTGAGGGGAGATGTGTGTGTGTGTGTGTGTGTGTGTGTGTGTGTGTGTGTGTGTGTGTGTGTGTGAGAGAGAGAGAGAGAGAGAGAGAGAGCCCGATGGATTGATGATGCCAAGTAGCCATAGTCACTGTGGTTGCATTTCCAGAGAGCTCCCAGTGTTCTCATATGTCTTGTTGGATTCTATCCCGTGTGTGAATTTGGTTTGCTGATGCTGTTTGAATCATGGGATCATTGCATATTGAATTATGGGATCATTGCATATTGAATCATGGGATCGTTGCATAGAGGAAAGAAAGGCTGGAATCTCATCCATGCCCCATGGATCATGACCATCTGCAATGCATCATGCTTACCTTTGACATTTGTGGAAATGTAGTCTTTTTTTTTTTCATGGAAATTGATTGGGTCACGCCCTCGTCGTTCGGTGAGCACAGCACTTCGCTAGCTTAGCGCCCGTACAACGCGCACCCTTGTCGTAGTCGGCAGTGCGGGCTGCCATCGCGAAGCCTCGACCAGTAAAGCCATAGCTCCACTGGCTTAACACGTAGAGCTTCGCGCTCGCGCCTTGGGCGCGCGCGCGAACGGTCACTCGCTCAGGTTCCTCGTCGGCGCCGAATGAAGAGGCGAACTTTATCGTGAAGAACAACAATACCCTTTCAGGAGATCACGGACCTTCCTCGAAGTCGGCATTGTGGTCCGCCATAGCCATATTGGCGCGACGGGTAGTGCCACGTGCGCGTGCAGTGAGAATGTGTCCAGAGTTATCAAGATTCGATCAAGCGTCATCGACAATGTACGAATGCCCGTAAATTACTGCAAAGACGCCTCTGGACGACTAATCTACGAGATTGAGTGGAAGTCTGCATCTTCAACACACGACATTCGTGAGATCTGACACCCCCTATCCACCTAGGCGGCTGACCATACTCCCCCCCCTCCTCAACCATCACTCCTTGTCACGAGCAAGGGCTCACTACCTCCATCGCCATATCCTATAGTCTCTCCTCCGACCGACATCCCGCCTATCCTTCCCCCTAGCGCCCCCGCATCAACTCATTCCTTGACCATAAGCCGGATAATAACACCAACGTCCCCCCCTTTCTCCCAACACCCGATCCCTCCCAGCCCAATCCCACGCTGACACCACCCCGACCCCATCAACCGGATCCCAGCTCGTCCACATCCGAATTCCGACCCCGACCCCGATCCCAATCCGATTACACCTCGACCTCACCCTAATTCCGACCCCAATCCCGACCGTAATCCTGCGCCCGACCCGACCTCATCCCGATCCCAACCTCTCCAAACCTCTTCTCATCGCGACCCCATCACGGCTCTACACCGCCCCCACCCCGATCCCACCTCTTCCCCATCCTAGTCCTGATCTCGATCCCAACCCCCTCCCGATCCCTCGGTCCCACCCTACCGATCATGACCTCAATCCCAATTCCAACCTATCCTTTCCCCGATCCTAGTCCGACCCCTCCCACCCTCATCCCACCCTGCTTCTAGTTTGTTCCCGCCCTGATCCCATCCCCGTCCCATCCAAATCCCGATCTTGCTCCCGACCCCGACTCCACCCATTTCGACTCCCACCCGATTCCTACTCCAACCCACTTCGCCTTCGATCCGGACCCCAACCCACTTCATCCCGACCCTAATCCCTACCCACTCCCACCCGATCCTGACCCGCTTCGACTCCCACTCGATCCCGATCCCCAACCACTTGGACTCTCACCCGTTTTCCCCCCCCACTCTGCGACTCCCGATCCTGACCTATTTCAACTTCCACCCGATCCCATCTCTACTCCGTCCCTCCTCGTCGTCGACTCCGACCCCAGCCCACTTCGGCTCCCCCCACGATCCCAATCCCAACCCACTTCTACTCCCACCCGACCCTGTCCCACTTCGATCCTAACTCACCTTGACTCGCACCCACTCCCACTTCCGCCCCATCCCGACCCACTTCGATCCCAACTCACGTCGACTCCCCCNCCCGACCCACTTCGATCCCAACTCACGTCGACTCCCACCCGCCCCCCCCCCTCGCCCCCGATCCCGACCCGCCTCGATCCCAATCACCTCGATTCCCACCCGCCCTCACTTCGCCCCCGATCCCAACCCATCTCGATTCCCTGCCGGTCCCGATCCCAGCCCATTTCGACTCCTACCCGATCCCAATCCCAACCCACTTCGGGTCCCACCCGATCCCGACCCACCTCGATCCTAACTCATTTCAACCCACGCCCGCGCTCGCTCTGCCCCCCCACCCCGACCAAACTCGATCCCGACTCACTTCGACTCCCACCTCCTCCCACCTCGCCCCCGATCCTGACCCGCCGCGACCCCAATTCACCTCGATCCCCACCCGCCCTTACTTCGCCCCCGATCCCGACCCACTTCAATTCCCCCCCGAACCTGATCCTATACCCATCTCGACTTCTTCCCGTTCCCACTTCGACTCCCTTTAGATCTTGATCCCAACCCACTTCGACTCCCACCCGATCCCAATCCCAACACCTTTCGACTCCCCCCCCGACCCTGACCCGCTTCGATCCTAACTCTCCTAAACTCCCACCCGCCCCCACTTCGCCCCCGATCCCGACCCACTTCGATTCCCCCCGAACCCGATCCCAACCCATCTCGACTTCTTCCCGATCCCATTCTGACTCCCTTCGGATCCTGATCCCAACCCACTTCGACTCCCACCTGATCCCTATCCCAACACCTTTCGACTCCCCCCGACCCTGACCCGCGTCTATCCCAACTCACCTCAACTCCCACCCGCCCCCTCTTCGCCCCCGATCCCGACCCACTTCTTTCCCGACCCATTTCGACTCCCACTTGCCCCCACCTTGCCCCCGATCCCGATCCGTCTTGATTCCCTCCCGATCCCGATCCCGGCCCATTTCGAACTCCTACATGTTCCCACTCTGACTCCCACCCAACCACGACCCCAACTCGCTACAATCCCTCCCGATCCCAATCCTAGTCCACATCTACTCCCACTCGATCCCGACCCATCTCGACCCCATCCCACCTCGATTTCCACCCTTTCCCACCTCACCCCTATTCACGACCCGCCTCGACTCTCACCCGACCCTGATCCTATCCCACCCCAGTACCCACCCACTCTAATCCTGACCCCACGCAATGTCCCCAGGACGCTCTCACCCCTCTATCCCTACCCCCTCCAAACAGACCCATCCCTTTAACGACGGCCTTAGTAAGATCATTCTGCGATACTTACTATCCTCTCTCCCGACCTTTCCGACAAGACAGTGATAGCGAGAGATGGTTGGGCTAAGCACATTGAAAGATCGCAAATTTAACTCAAGGCACAGGCCCGAATGTTCAGACAGTACTGGAGAAAGCAGTTAATGTTATCGATAACGAAGCCCTCAAATTTTTGATAGAAAAGACGAAGGTTCAAGGAATCGAATCTACCGAAAACAGATAATTGATGGCAAGGAAGAGGAGGTGATCATCTGGAAATACCCAGAAGAAAAGATCGCCGAAATGGACGATCTGCATGAAAAACATGGAGTAGTTTTCAACTTCGCATTCCACGGCGCAGATCTCCAGCCAACAGAGAAGAGGAAATGGATAATTGACACGATCAGAAAGGAACCGAAACTCTGATTGGGGACACCTATTCATTGCAGAGCTTGGGACGGAATAACATCATGGTAATCTTTATCCATGAGGACCATGCACGGTTTGCAGCCGAAATGCAATCTAGAAACCGTCATGTATCAGTTTGCACCATCACTAGATGGAAAAAGCTATTTGTCCAAAGAGAAAACCCAGTATTCGCAGTCTCCTACAAACAAACTCTGCTGAAGGAGAACTTATGGGTCCAGTTTGACAACATTCAGCCCGGTTTTCACGGTATGTTGGTCGACAGACTTTAGAGAGTATACAGCGAACAAGATCCTGAAATGGATTCTACCGACGCCTGAATTTTTGGCCCCACACTGCGGAACCATGACAACGATCCTTGACGTGCAAACAGATGACCCTCCAGTTTTCCCACCGACCTGGAAATTCCAAATAGAAAACAGGCAGATAGAGGTAAGGATATCAACCAAAACCTCACCCATCTGTTTCCGCTGCAAAGAGCGGGGTCACCTGGGAACGGATCCTACCTGCCCAAAGTTCCCAAAACAATCGGAAGAACGGAAGCTACCGCCAAACATGCTGGTGGAGGTGGAAGATGCGCCTGGAATATGGTTCGTAGCAGACTCATGCTACGATGGGTGGGTCTTTGATGATAATCTGGATGAGCCCTACTGGGTGTGGCATTTCGCGGATCAGACACCATCCATCAAAAACCCAGACATTTTCCCCCCAGCAGACAGCAGATGGCAAAAGAAAGCAACAGGGAAAGTAAAAGGGAACCCGACGAAAATCAACACCAATCCCATCACGGATTCGCGGGTAATCAGAGAAGAGAAAGCAAGGGAAGATTTGTTGTGTGATCTAGACACTATAAGGGAACAAATTGAGCAAGAATACAAGGAACCAATGATCTTCAGGGAGGCACTAAAACAAGCAGAACTGCAGACATACAATAGGAAGGATAAAACGCAGCTTGATAACAAGCGATCTTTACATGGGTTTTGTAGACATTTGGAGAAGGAGATGGGCTCAAAGAGAAGGAAAGCAGGGGAGTCTGAAGAAGGGAAGGAAGTGAAAATGACAGAAGGATCAAAAGAAGAGGAAACAATGGATTTGGATATGACGGGGAGCAAGGCGGATGGGGAACTAGAAGGGAGGAGCAGCACACCAGACGCTGGTTCCACAGACGAGGATGATCGATCCAGGCAATCATTGGCCTGGCTCAGGGAATATGTGGAAAAGGCAAAAAGGGAACGGGAACACGCTTTCGATGTCCGGGTAGCCTGCCTGAAACACGCAGAAAGGCCTCAGGTGAATGGTAGGAAGGAGGCCATTGCGGGGATCAACAATTCCTCTAATCAGTATGAAATGCTCAAAAGGGAAAAGGCAGAGGAATTTTCTGAATACGCAGCTTTCAGATATGCGGAAAAGAAAAGAGCAAGGGACCAGGGAACATAGGACAAGGACAAAACCATCCCTGCGACCCAAGGTAAGGAAAGTAGGCAAGAATAAAAAACGAAAGGATTCCAGTGACGAACAAGAAGCAATTGAAGAGAAATCAAAACGCGTTCTCCTCGAAAAGGAAGTGGCAAAAAAACTGAAAAAATGGAACACCATCAGACAGATAACAAATGGGAAAGCCCCAATGGTGACCGAGTCGGCCAAAGCAGCCCGTAGAACCCTGAGAAACATCAAGCTACTCATTGCAGCCAGATATGTGGAAAAGGCAAAGGAATGGCAGATCGCAACAGACATATCCTTCAAAATCCCCCACTTTGTGGAAGGAGCGAATGTTGTCAAAGTCCTGAAAGAACAAATTACGATGGAAACCCAACTGGGGTATTTGAGACTGTTGCTATGGAGGGGGGGCAGGTTGACACCTCCATGCAAGAGGACCCAGAGAGCGGCCAGAAGAGCACGGGTGAATGCAACAGGAACTCCCCAAGGGCCTTCTCAGCTCTAGTTGCAAAGATACCAGAATCTGCAAAACTCAGATCCGGGATGATCTGGAAACCTTGGAGAACGGTGAATGAGGTTCCCTACAGCATTCTGGCAGACGTAGGGGTATCACCGGAGTTGTTGGCCACAACCGTTGCCCATATTGTCACAACAGGGCTGTTGGAGGGGGACGAGGATGTGGACGCAAATGCATACGCTACTGATTGTGAAAGATTCTACAGAAGTGACGCTTCAGACTGCGAATCATGGATGGGGATGAAAGGGAAAAGCTGGACCTGTCCCCCGAGTTGGAAAATGACGGTAGTAAAAAGACGGAGCTAGACGGATCAGCTACTGGAAGAGCTCGCTCTCTCTCCCCATTAGAGGACAATGGACCGAAGACCGATCAGAAGGTAATCGGAGAGGGTGCGAGCATGGAAGCCCCCCCCCCCCCCCCCCCCCCCCCCCCCCCGAAACCCCCCTACCAACCAATCCCCCTGACCCGGTACAACGACAGACATGGAGAGCTATAGACTAAGGGCCAACGAGGCAGGGGATTGCATTGATTGGAGAACTCAAGGGCTTGTCATTAGAAGCAGGAATGTCAATGGACTTGGGAATATAGTGGGAAGAGAGAAAAAGATGAACGATTTACTGTCAAGATTAACAATGGAGAACAGAAAAGTAGTAGATATCTTGCTACTCCAAGAAACTCATATCACCTTCTCGATAGAACATGACAGAGTCCGCTCATTCCTGGCAAGGAAACTAGGAGGCTTAAAAGACGAAATATGGTCAGCAGACCCCTCCACAAGCTCCAATGGGACCGCAATCCTGATTCCCAAATCCTCCCGTCTATATAAAGCAGGCTCAATTCTAGACAAGAAAGCGGATCTGGCTGAAGGAAGATGGTGCCTACTACACCTTAAATGGAAAGAAGAGGAATTCATATTGATTAACATATATGCACCAAATTCGACGACGGAGAGAACGACATTTCTGACAAATTTTAGGAATTTGATCCCACCATTGACCCCTTGTATCGTGGTGGGCAACTGGAATGCCACTATGGATCCGATAACAGACCGTATATCGCGGCCCTCCAACAATGTCAATTCAACAGAAGCAATACCAATTCAAGAATTGATGTTGGACCACAATCTAGTAGAACCATACAGAACCCTACACCCTACCAAAAAAACATTCACCCTGGTCAAGAAAAATCATGCACATCACACGGCCTTCTCACGAATTGATTATTTCTTGGTGTCAAAAATAATGATGGGGGCAGTCAAGGGTGCGGAGGTACTATCTCTGGCCTCTTATACAAGGCTAGTTCTGTGCTTTGACCAAGTGGTCAAAAAGGGTGCCAGCTTCCACAAGCTCAACAACTCCCTGCTACTCAGCCAAACCTTCCAAAAGGAGGTAATTGACTGCTGGATGGGACAGAGGTCTGCACGCTTGAGTACCGAGTCCCAGTGGGACTGGTTCAAGAAAAGCTACTCTACCCTCTCAATCACTGCGGCCAGAATATCTAGAAACTCGCGTCCATAAGGAAGCAAAGGAGACAATCTCTAGAATTTGCTTTAAAATTGGCTGAAACTAACTTGACAAACAACCCCTCCTCGCCATTGTACAATGACATCTTTGAGAAGGCACGAGAGGAACTCATGATTTGGAGGTGGTGGGATTTAAAAGGCCTACAAACAAGAGCCAAAATGTGTGAATACGAGCTCAGTGATTCAATGACAAAACATTTTTTTGCCCGAATTAAGGCCAACTCGAGAGCTAACACAATAGAAGGCTTGAGACCTACAATGGCCTCGGAGACGGTGACATCAGACAACAAAGGGATGTTAGAGATAGCCAAAAACTTCTACAAGGACCTTTATCACTCTAAGACCCCCACACCGGCACCTCCCAACACAAGAGAGGCAAGACAAAAAATGCTTCAATATTTGGAACAAACAATAACACCCGAACAAGCCGAGGCACTAGACAAACCGATTACGATTGAGGAGCTACACCAAGCCTTACTAGGCATGAATAATGGTAAGACCTCTAGGATCGACGGACTAACAAAAGAATTTTGGGAAAAATTATGGCCCCTTCTAGGGCTGGACCTGCTAAACTATTACAACGACAGCTGGACTAAGGGGGGGCTCGACAACCTACTCAGCAGCAGTGTGATCACACTATATAAAAAGGCAACAAAGAAGACATTAAAAACTATAGACCAATCTCACTCCTAACACTTCCATATAAAATCCTGGCTAAAGCCCTCTCCAACCGACTCACCCAAATCACAAATAAATGCTTCCACATCGATCAGACAGGCTTCATCCCCGGTCGATACATCCTAGATAACGTACTGACACTAAATGAGGCAGTAAGGAAGATTAGAGAGAGGAAAATAAATGCTGCAATACGTTTCTTCGACTTTAAAAAGGCCTATGACCAAGTTAACTGGGATTTCATGGAAGCTAGCATGAAAAAATGGGAGTTGGACCAAATTTCAAAAAATGGAGCCCAATACTATACAAAGATGCAACGGGCTGTGTCCAAGTCAACGACCTTCTGTCAGACTACTACCCGATCTCCCGCTCAGTCCGACAAGGAGATCCATTGGCCCCATCAATCTTCTTGTTCGTAATGGAAGCTATCGCATCATTCCTATGCAAGGACCCATCAATCCAAAGACTCGCTAACGCCAACATAGGCTCAGCTCACCAAATAGATTTCCCCACAGCTATCATGTTTGTGGACGACCTAACTGTCTTGATTAGAGCTACTGACTCGTCGTTCAGAACCTTGGCGAAAGCAATGGAAGCTTCAGATTGGCCTAAGAAATGACGATCAATTGGGGGAAGACAATAGGATGGTGGCTATCAGATGAGGACCCCCTACTATTACAAGGAGAGGAAGCAGCTATGACCTGGGAGACGCCAGACACCCCCACCCGGTACCTTGGTGTACTCATTACAAGAGAAGGGCTAGCCCCCCAAATGGGCCAGAACATGCTGACTAAACAAATCAACAAATTAGGAAGATGGGGCAATGCCTTCACGTCCCTCATTGGACGAGCCCTGGTCTTTAATACTTCGGTCTTCTCAATGATGTGGTACTTAGCCTGCATCTGGACTATCCTGGATAATTCCATTAAAGAACTGAACTGAAAAGCCAGGCTATACCTATGGTCAGGAGACCCCAACAAAGAGAACAACATATCTAAAGTCGCATGGCACTATGTCACGAGGAGCCCGCTAAAGGGAGGTCTAGGGATTATAGACCCCAGAACAGCAACTAAAGCCTTGCAAATGAATTGGATTATCAAGCTTCTGATGAACCCAGACAGCGCATGGCATAAACTAGCCTCGGATAGTATCAGATCACTAGCCCCAGTGCCCTCACCAGAGGATATGTCAGGACTGTTCTGGGTAATGAATAAAGATTGGACCATAGCCACGGGCAGAAGGAATCGAACATGGGACGCCAGTCTAGAAAGCCATAGGCTTGATACTCCACACTGGACGTCGCTTCTTCAAATCTGGAGAAAAATAATCCCTAACAAGTCCAACAGACCTAGATCTAAGGATAAGGCAACCGCTCTTCGGAAATCAATGGGTGACAAATGAGGGCGATAACCCCCTTTTCTTGGAACACAGGTGGCTCTCATGGGTCAAAAATGGCATATGGAAAGTCGCCCACGTATGGAATGAGGACAGAAAAGAATGGAAGACAGAATAGGAAATTAGTTCCCAACTGAAAGGATGCCCAAGCGAGGACCCAATCTCTGGTACATTGTCAGCCTCATTCCACAGGAATGGAAAGATATCTTGACGGAAGCCGTCCCATGGAAACCCGGAGAATGGGGACTTAAGATACAAGAATGATTCCCTCGAGAGCCTTCCAATTTTCCCACATGCACGAGATTCACACACCAAGGCCACCTTCCTCTCCTTCCCAATCTCCACAACTGCTACCAATACACTGACTATCCTGAATAACAATGTGGAGTCTGTCGTCTTGGACTCCTTCCTACTCAGGAAGATAAGGGTCCTTGGCTCTTGGCCCAAGTCAATCTTTAGACCAGACACAACAATCCACAACCTGGAGTTTGACCCAACTAAATGGGCATGGATGCCGGACAAGACTAAGAACATCAAATCCCAAACCCCAATTCAAGAGTATACAGTTAAACTAGGATACAAACTGTCACTGAAAACCAAAGACCCCGACCCTATCATTAAAAAAAGATGGCACAATCTACTGGGCCAAAAGGCAGACAATCTCACACGGATCCAATGGAAAAAGTTCAAGCTCATCAGGCCAATCAAAATCAGAAGCTTACAATGGCTAATCGCCTACGCGGCATTACCAGTGAACCAATGACTACACACGAGGCATAAGAGTTCAGATCCCAACAGCTCAGACTTGTGCGTGGTTTGTAATGAAGGGACGGTAGAGGACATAGTTCACTGCCTAGTACATTGCAGAGAGGCGACAGATTACTGGGCAAGAGCATCGGCACTCTGGAACTCCCTATTCCCAACCCCCTTCCTCGAACATCCCATCCAACTTCTCCTCTTGACTAACATCCCTCAACAGCTCCGGAAGGCGGAAAAAATCTGGTTTGGACTCATCAGAAAGGTTACATTATGGGTCATATGGAAAGAAAGATGCAGCAGAACGATTGAAGGACTGTCCAACCCACACGAGAAAGTTTGGGTGGAGACGAAAACGATGATACAAGCCGAAATCCTCTGCAGATGGAGGAAGACCAAGCAGTCATGGACGGAGGACGAGGAACAACGAAAGAAGGTTAGAAGGACCTTCAGCAAGAACTGGTTGATAAACGGCAAGATTGCAGAGTTATGAGAAGACTGCATCTGCTGGAAAGAGTGGCACAACCCCAGGAAGGATTCACCAACAGCAGATAACTGCGGATGGACAAGACATCCCATGATCAGACATCCAAGAGGGGGGAATAAGACGAAAGTAAGGGTCCCATAGAGCAGGATAGTAATGGAGGGTTTAGGGATTAGGGGTTTAAGGAGTTCTCAGAGAGGGTAGAGAAATTTAGGACAGGGGTCAGGATGGCTTTTGGATAAGGATGGATAAGGCAAGACTCTCGATACCAGACGAGGACGAGTAACAGAGCACAGAACAATTGGGTTTTACTAAGATCTGGCTGATTGAAGGAAAGTCGCAGAGATAGAGATCTCCGATGTCCAGTGGAAGGACTGGCACAACTCACAAGGTGCCAGGAGAAAACCAAGTTACCTTGCGATCAATGGAGTAGTCCCGATACAGACAACAACGTCCTATGCCGAGCAACAAGGATATCACGCGGGAACTTTGGAAAGGAAGGAGATTCAGATTAGTGACTGGAGGCAGATCCTACCACTTTCTCTCGTTTTGAGTAGATCTTTTTGACAGGCCTAAGAGGGGAACCTGAGAGGAGCAAGTTGTTAGGGCAAGCTGACAGTCAATCCTCCATCAAGGGAGCAATCAATGCTGGCCAGGGGTCCTTCAGCCATATGGAAGGAAGCGTGAGTGTGTTTCATGATGTAATATTTTTCTGACTTGCCGGGGGAATAGGAACGGGACTGATGCTGATGGTAGACCCTGGAGAATGGGCTTGGAACATTAGAAATGGGCAATCAAGAGTAGCAAGAAGATTCAACATTCTCCAATATACCAAAAAATCAGGGTACAGACTGAGGAACAGATCCAGGTCCATGGGACACACACTGACCAAACGCTGGGAGAAGAAAGTAGGGATCCCTAGGAGCCTAATGCCCGACATACCGTGGTCTAACTTCCTATCTATTAGACTGGGTCAGGTTATAAGTATGCAATGGCTAATAGCGCACGTGGCACTACCAGTGAATGTGTGGCTCAACGAAAGAAGTCACAATCAGAGAAACGAGGAAGCGGAGCTCTGCAAGGTGTGCCAAGAAGGGCTTCCGGAAACATTGGTGCATTGTCTGCTAGAATGTAAGGAGGCAGAAGTATTGTGGGAACAAGTTAGGGGGATTTGGRAACAGGTAGCGACGATAGCCTTTCCAGAGTCAAAGATTACCATGCTTTTGGGGATCGGGGTTCCTAAAGGATGACAACCCTACCAGAGGCACACCTTTCAACTGCTTAGACAATATGGACTGTGGACCATTTGGAAGAGGAGATGTCAGGCAACTATGGAAGGAACACTAACTCATAGGGAGGAAGCTAGAGAGCTGCTCCTCCACACAGTGGAATCACATCTCAACGCACAGTGGAAAAGGGTGAGACAGCAAGCTAGGCAACAACCTGGGCAAGAGGAGGAAATAATCAAAAAATTTAAACAGAAAACGTTGGGTCAGGGGAAGGTAGCAGAGCCCAGAGGTGCACAGCTTCGCTTCAAATGGAGAGAGGAGGGAGGAGGAAGCCAGGGAACAGAAAGGGTGGAGGGACAAAGGAAAGAGAGGTAAATTAACTTCCCCTTTGTTGGGCATCCCTAAGTGGCCTCAAAAAACATTATAGGATCCGGGTTGAGTTCATCAGCAAGACTTCCCTTGAGTCATTTGGAAGGCAAGATGCAGCAGAAAGATTGAGGAGACCGCAAACCCACGGGAGAAAGCCTAGGCAGAGACTAAGGTTCTGATACGGGCAGAATTTCTACGCAGATGGAAGAGGACCAAGAGAACAGGGACAGATGGCGAAGAGCAGCGGAAGAAGGCTAGAGACAACTCCATCACGACTCGGTTGGCAGGGGGGAGGGTTGCTGAGAAGAGGAACGATTCTATCGGGAGGTAGGAGTGGCACAACTCCRTTTCAAGAAGAATTCWGGAAACAGGCTGCATGCTTGTCCTTGTCGAACTGCGTCACAAAATGGAAACTYTTGCCAAATTCAGACGGGTATGGTTGGTTGATGACAAATTGGCCTGGCTAAATGGKCACGCCTTAAGATGGAAAGAGTGGCACAACTCTGTCAAGTCTTTCGGCCGATGAACACTCAGGTACACGAAGATCCTTTTCCAATCTGGGCCTAGATGAACATCCGAGAAGCACTTATGGCAGGCGACAGCAGAATCTTCACAGGGAATAGATGGAAAAATAGATTAAGGCGGTCTAGGGTTTAGGGGCAGGGTAGGTACAGAAACAAGATAAACAGGGAGCAGGAGGATAGAGATTAAAAAATAGGGGTTTAGGGTTCAATGGTWCAAAGAAGTGAKATGGGGTTTGGGGCTTAAGTGTGGCTATTTAAAAGAATGAGTAGGAGAGCAACAGCGGTGGTCCTGAAGTAGAGCCTTCATAGTTAGGAAAAGACACACAAGATTAGCTAGGGTTTAGGGCTTATGAATTAG
>BFEA01000181.1:522983-539496 GCA_003427395.1 Chara braunii
AAGCGCTGCCATAGCGACTTGTGCGAGGTGGTCTGCAGTGAGCCCGAGGACGAAGTGGACGAGAAGGAAGTTAGCCATAGCGATAGAGTAGCAGCAGCCATAGCCGCCATAGTTGTAGGTGTGTGAGGGTGTGTGCAAGTGTACAGAGTGTTGCGTGTGGGATATCCAGGCTGATCCTGTGTGTGAACAACAGTGTTGAGTAAGTGACGAACAGAGAGTTGTACAAGCGATGTGCGCCATAGCCGTTTGAAGCGAACTTGTATCTGAGTTGCGTTCTTGGTACTATATCTCTGAGTTCTGAGTGGGCGCTTCACGCCAGTTTGCTGCGCAACCTGTTTGCATGCATGTGAAGTGTGAATGAAAGTGAGTCTGATTTCAGTAGTGCTAAGAGAGAGAGAGAGAGAGAGAGAGAGAGAGAGAGAGAGAGAGAGAGAGAGAGAGAGAGAGTACACTCACACTACCGTCTTCCCCCGAACACATCACACCCTGATAGCAAATATATACAAGGTGTCCTTCCAGTTGGGTGCAGCCATAATGTTGCATACTGTAACGGTGCAAACCAGAACAAGAACCGACCTCTCAATACAAAGTACAAGATAGCGTAGCGGAAGACTTAGATACCAATGATCCGAACAATCAATATTGCAATGCAGCCCCGAACATACATCATCATCATCATCATTTCATGGTGTGAAGGGGTCTGGCGCTCACAGAGGAAGACTGCACCAGCCCCAACCATACACATACGAAGAAGAGGGGGGTTAGACAAAGAGGAGGGGGAAGATGGGAATGTCGTCAACACCAAGTCTTCGGCACAGGCCCAAATAGTCCCTCGTCAAAATGTCTGAATCCCAATGTCGAGTCTGGATCCAATGTCGTCAAGTCTCAAGTCACAACTCTCTCTCTCTGTAGTAGTCTGCCGATATTGAGAAGTCAGGTGGTGAGAGGGTGAAGAAGAGATGGTGGGCTTAGAAGAGGAAGAAGAAGAACTCTCTCTCTCTCTCTGTGTCCAGTACTAACCTGTGAAGATGGCGCCTTGATGCAGTGTTACATACTCGTGAATACTTCAACGAGTATGGGGCAGAACCAAAGATCAACCAATATAGAATGAGCATGTATGCAGCGGAAGTCTGATAATGGACTGACTCACATAGACTGACTCACACAGATATCACTCCACACACAAACAATCGTGAGATGGTGGGGTCTGAGCCAAGCACAAACAATGCTCAGGCCCCCCTACAAACAGACACAGATGAGATGTAGGTAGCACCAGATGTCACCGAGATAGAATCCAGTAGGTCACCGATATGGTAGTCCAAAATGTCATCAAACAAGATCAAATGTCGTGGACAATAAGTCACCACTGTCGGAGATACTGAGTCCTAATGTAACCGGTGTCCAATCTGTGATGCAACCGAGTATCATCCCCAACAATCTCCAAGTCTCGAACCCGGTAAGTACCACAGCCTCTTACCACCAAAGTCCAACACTGATCTCTGTCCAACTAGTATCAAGTCTCCAGTCTGAAGAAGAAGAAGACGAAGTCTGAAGAAGAAGAAGAAGAGATGAAGAAGAGATGAAGAAGAAGAAGAAGAGGGAGAAGTCTGAAGGAGAAGGAGGAGAGATGAAGAAGAAGAAGAAGAGGGCAGAGGAGGAGAGAGGTGAGGAGGAGGGGAGCCAGGGACCGTGGAGGGAGGAGAAGGCCTCACTCCCGAGTACCTGGCCTGCTGCAGCTGACGGAAGCCGAGATCGGCTATGGCTGCCCGCTGCCCGGCTCCTCGCTCGCTACTGCTGCCGCTCCTCCGCGTTGCGCTAAGAATAGCACTGGCGCTACTGCTCCTCCGCTGAACCGATACGCACTGGCGCTGATGCATCATGCCAGTGGCTCGATGCCTCACAATGAGGCCGCACCGGTCTTTAGTACCGGTGGAAAAGAGGCCGGCCTCAATTCTGCGAGGCCTGGCCGTGATGTGAACCGTCAAGATTGACGATTCAGATCGGATTGGCGGGCGGCAGCCTCAAAAGCGCCGCGAGGCCCAAAACGAGAATGTCGTTTGGGCCTGCCCGTCGGTCTGGTCCAAAAATGTGGCCTTTCGGCCTGCTGTACCCCCAAGTCTGGGCCTTTAGGCCCTACTGTGTCCCTCTGGCTCTAAGTCGGGTCCGGTAGGGCCCGTGTGGCGTCGAAGATGTAACACACTCCCCCTCTTAAAAGACAGAGCTACCTGCGAGGGCGGAGTTGTCTGTCCGATACCGGGGCAGGTCGGGCGGGACGAGCTGCTTCCTTGGCAAGGCGTCGCTTCTCATAGTCCGCGAAGATAAGGGGTGCAGAAGTCTGCAAGTCTGCACTAGAGATCCACCGAGTGTCGTCAGGCGCACATTGCTTGAATGTGACTTCGAACTGCATTGGCTTGTTGCCATACTTGCGGTGCGTGATGACTCGGTCCACTTCCTGATGTCCGTCCATAGAAGGCGGATCCTGTGATCGTCGACCGGGAAACTCGCCGGCGGAAGGTGGCGTGTAGATGGTCAGCTTCGATGCGTGGAAGACCCGGTGCACTGGAAGGTGCGGTGGAATGTTGACCACAAAGGAAGGACCTGCGGGGTCGTCTCCAACGGCAGAAGTAACTTCCCATGGTCCGAACCATTTCGGAAGGAGTTTGCGCGAAACGTCCTGCTCGAGCGCAAATTCCTCGGAGAGGACCCAAACAAGGTCTTCCTCGCGGAAAGGACATGGAAGTCTACGTCGGTTAGCCTGTGCTGCATGCGGATATGAGCCTTTTGCATATTTGTGCGGGCTTTGATCAGCAAGTCCCGACACTTCCGGGCAGAAGCGGGAGAGCAAGGGACGTCTATGTCGGCGGCCTGTGGCAGAAGGAGATCAGCGAAGATCCGTGCTTTCTCCCCACCATGATGTAGCTCGAATGGTGTGACGCAAATCGTCGGGTGCACCGAAGTGTTATAGGCGAACTCAATGTCGGGAAGCCGGTCAACCCAATCTTTCTGGTCGGGACGGATGAGCGTACGCAACATCATCTGAGCGGTCTGGTGCGCTCGCTTCGTCTGGCCATCCGTCTGTGGGTGCCGAGCCGAACTCGGCTTCATTGTCGTACCGGACTCAGCCATAAGGGAAGTCCAAAAGGCCGACATGAAGCGAGTATCTCGGTCGCTCACTATGTCTTCCGGAACACCCTGGTTCGTAATCCAACCGGTGTGCAAGAGTCGTGCGAGCTCAGGCGCTGCAGCATGATACTTGCAAGGAAGGAAGCGAGCATACTTACTCAAACGGTCAACGATCGCGAGAATACCGTCATGGCCGAGGCGATCGCGGGGGAACGGGCCTGTCACGTCCATAGCAATGGAGAGGTGCGGTGCATCGACCCTTGTTACGGTGGCAAACTGCACATGACTCAATGTATCTTGTGACGTCGTGAAGGACGTCGGGCCAGTGAAAACGCTGGCGGAGGCGTGCTAACGTGCGGTTTACGCCAAGGTGTGTCGAAAGTCGTGCGTCGTGGAATTCGCCGAGAAGACGAGTCCGTAAGATGCGATCTTGGGGCACAACTAACAAGTCCTTTCCTCTCGTGTGAAGGAGAAGGAACCCGTCGGAAATCCGATAGTGGCTAGCCGGCGGGTGATCCGATGAAAGCTCCGCGTAAAGCGTAGAGTAGGTCGGATCGGACTTGTAGCCTTTGACGAAATGTGGCTGCAGATCGTCATTGAGGTCGAATGTCGTGGTCACAATGGCACAAAAATCGGGCCGGCGTGAGAGGGCGTCCGCAGCTCGATTGGTGGAACCGGGAATGTGGCACGGGTCAAAGTCGAACTAGTCGATGTAATACATCCATCGACCTGATCGTGCTAGTGACCGTATCCTGCGTTTTATAAAAGGTCAACGGATTGTTGTCTGCATTCCATTTAAAACGCCACGACCGAGAAGAAAGTGGCGCCACCGTTTGAGAACGGTGACGAACGCGAGTAGCTCTTTCTTCCTAGCGTCGTCGAGAGTGTTGACGAGAGGCACCTTTTGGGAGAAGTACTCGACCGGATGCCAACCGTCCTCGTGACACTGTTCCAACACCGCACCAATACCGTATCCCGAAGCGTCCGTAGTCACTTGGGTGGGAAGGGTGGGGTCGTATATACGGAGGGCAGGTGCGGCTTGCATCGCTGCCTTCAACGTAGTGAACGCGCCACGGGCTGCGTCGTCGAACTCGAAGGGCACCTTYGGGGACTGAAGTCTCGACAAGGGGGCGGCCACTTTCGAGTATGACTCGACGAATTGCTGATAATATCCAGCCAAACCCATGAAAGAGCGTACAACCGTCGTGCAACGGGGTTCCGACCAATCCACGATGGCTCGGATCTTGTCCGCTAAGGGACGAATGCCTTTCGGCGTGACAAAGTGACCCAAGTACTCAAGCTCCTGCTTGGCGAACTTGCACTTGTCGAGATTCGCTTTGTACTTGGCCAATCGCAAACGATCCAAAACAGCGCGAAGGTGTACGATGTGCTCGTCTAACGTCCTACTATAAACCAGGATGTCATCGAGGTAGATGAGGACGTTGTGATCGAGCAAGTCGCGAAACTCAGTCGTCATAGCTGCTTGGAAAGTCGCGGGGGCATTGGTGAGGCCAAATGGCATGACAACCCACTCGAAATGCCCGTACCGCATCTTGAACGCGGTTTTGTACCGATCTTGAGGCTGGATTTCAATCTGGTGGTAACCCGACTTCAAGTCCAACTTTGAGAAGTACGTCGCGCCGCCTAACCGCTCAAGGAGATCATCAATCCGAGGGAGAGGGCCGGCGTTCTTTACGGTTTGTGCGTTAAGTTTGCGATAGTCGATGCATAACCGTAGATCTTTGTTCTTCTTCCGGACGAAGAGAACAGGGGCGCCGTAAGGCGAACAACTAGGGCGAGTCCAGCCCTTGTCGAGAAGGTCATCGAGTTGTGCAAGAAGCACCTCGAGTTCCTCTTCACTCATGCGGTAAATACATCCACGCGGAGGGACGACACCAGCCTCAAGAGTGATCCCGTGACGTATGGGCCGATCCGGAACCGTTCCGGTGGGAGCCTCGAAAACGTCTCTATACTCGTCCAAGAGGTGAGAAATGCGTGGGTCCGGCGGTGACGCGGCTGGTCCGTCCAGCGAGGGGAGAGCATGCAAGAATACAAGGCCCATCTCCTCGACGTCGTTCCGAGCTATGGCGTCGCGAATTCTCGCAACGGAAACCACGTGACAAGCAATCGAAGTGTGAGGGGTCGCGACCGTTCATGGGACTAACACTCCGTTTCGATCACGGATGTGAACGGTCCGGTCATGAAAGTTCACCGGATGATCGGCGCTACGCGACCGAGACATGCCTAGAATCATGTTGAACTTGGTGTCGAGGATGTCAAAAGACACCGGCTCGCACGCAAGTGGTGCAAAATATACCGGAACGTCGTCGATGCATCGGTCAATTGACTTCTGCGTGCGGCCGTCCGCGAGTGTAACTTGCGTAGGTTGCGTCTTCCTTCGAACGCGCGGGCCAAGGCCTGCACGGGCCATAAAGGCTTGGCTCATAAAGTTGCGAGACGCTCCGCAATCAATCAGGGCACTACAGGTTGCCTTTCCGATTTGAATGCGGATATAGAGCAAAGGAGCGTCGGTTTTGGCGTACCTTTGGGTGGCGTACTCGCGGTCAATCTTCGCAAGATAGGAGCGGAGATCGACAACCGCTACCCCGTCGTCCGTCAACGGAGCTGGTACTGAGCGGGTCAAGCTCCTCAAGTCTTGACCATGCCGTCGAGTCCTCGGAAATCAGTGGCGAGCTGACCGGATCACTTGCCGACGGTGTACAGGCTGCGCATACGCAATCTAAGTGCACGTGGCTCGGCTGGTCTAATGGTGGTACCAACTGGGCGGCATAATCCTCGTACGTAGCACGAGAATCAGCGACTAACGCATGCTTCCCGGTAGTGACATCGATTGCTAGCAAGGCAACTGGTTCCGGCGGAGTGAGGAGAGGCGTCGCCCCTCCTTGCGTAACTCAGTTTCCCGAGTTAGCTGGACGGGGTACGAGTGCCTTGCCCTTGTCTGGGCATTGTGCGGTAGTGTGTGTGACACTATTACACCATAGGCAATATCCGTACCGTTGACGCAGGTCAAATACTTCCTTGGTTGTGTCGTATGCCGTCCATGGCTGCTGCCCAGTTCCCGTCGATGTCGTCGCTTGTGTCGCCAGTTTCTTTGAACTCTCTTGGGACGGCGGGAGCGCTGCGACAGCTCCTCCATCACTCGAGGATGCTGCTGCAGCGTGGAGATCGACGGATTCTTCAGAAATCACGGCATTGTTATGTGTCGGTCGTTGATAGCCCTGCTTAGCCACATAGTGCGGCTGGGACTGCTTCTCGTTAGTGGCCTTGTCGTCCGTTTGGATGACCAGGTTCGCGCGATCCAGAATAGCCTGGAATGAGGCATAGTCGTACTCGTTGCCAAGTGCCGACCGCAGTCGTGCGCACGATCGCGAGAAAAACTCGGATCGTTGGTTTGGAAAACTCAAATCGAAGCCTGGCGTGGTCACTATCTTCCGCCATTTGATTGTCCAGTCTCGAGTTGGCATGCTTCCTTGTGAGCTGGTGTACACCTCGTTCATGGCCGCCTTCACGACGTTGCGGACCATGAACCGAGTGAACCATAGTTGCTCGAACTCCTTCCACGTAATGTGTGTGTGGAGTTCGGCGATGGTGCATTGCTTGGTGGCCGCAAGATGGTTCATCCATGCTTGTGCTCCTCCAATCAGTTGTAGGTAGAGCGCCTTCAACATGTCTTCAGCCGGGACAGTGCGGCAGGATGCTTCCGTGAGGAAGCCTTGCCACCATGTCAAAGTGTATGTCTTGTTGTAGTTGTCGAACTTGCTGATGTTGAAGTGCGGCATCTTGTAGTTCTTTGTAGCGGCGTCCGGTCTTGTCTGCAGCTTGGTGATGTCCATCTTGATGGCGGCCACCGTGCTGCTGATCGTGTCCGGACCAGTGAAAGCACCTAGGTCGCCAATGAGATTGACGACATGGTCGATGCGCCCATTGAGCTGCTTCGCTGTGTTTGTTGTGCAGCCTGGCGCTGCTTGGGAAGGCCTTGCCTCCAGAGCAGCAATGTGGGTGTCCATCTGTTTCAGCTGGGAGTCTACGACCTTAACGGCTGTTGCAAGCGTCTTCACGTTATGGGTGAGATCGTTCTGTAGCTGCTGTGTAGATCGGGAATGAAGTTCCCCCATGGAGCTGTTCCGGATGACGGCACGCATTGTGTTGAGTAGAATGTCCGCCAGGTTTTGTCTCTCCTGTTGTACTGTCGTCGGCTCGGCGCCTGCTACGGGGACATAACGCATCCCGTTGAGTACCGCTGTCCACTGATCTTGTTGAGAGATCAGAAGCTCGACACTGTCGGCGTTGGGCTGGTCGGTCGCCAACTGCGCCGCCTCAACTTGTTGCTGGGCGTGGGCTGCAGCTTCTGCTGCTAGCCGCTGTTTGTCTGCTTCGGCAGCATCTTGCCGTTCCTTGGCAAGGGTTAGTGCGGCCATATAGGTTTGCACTCTCTGAATGTAGTCCGCGATGGGCTCATTCGGCCCTTGAGCAGGACAGACCGACAATGGTTCGGCATTGCTAGATGTCGATGTCTCGGATGACGTCCCGCTGTTCGGCGTGTTCGCCATCTGAGTGCTGGTCGGTGGCTACTGTCGAACTGCAGGTTGCTGTTGCTGTTGGCAATCTGCGATCCTCCTACTGCGTCATGGCTGTTGTTCAGTGGCTTGCCCTGCTGGCATCAGAGAAACTGCTGCTGAAGGCTGGCTTGTCCGAATGGTTGCAGAACAGTGAGAGGGAGAGGGTGGGTACAGGGGTAGAACAGATCAGGCAATTCACATGCAGTCCTTGTCCCAATGATGGACTTAGACACCTAATCAACAGGAAAAAATAAACTTTCCCAACACAACTTTAAAATTTCGTAATAAGAAATAATAATGAATTAATAATCAATAAAATTTGAATTAAATGATTAATAACGAATTAATATTTCTTAATAATCAATAAAACAATAATACAATAATGATAATTACCGTATTTAAATTGTGACAAGATTAGGTATCTGTTGAGATCTCCTATGGTCCGGGAGTTCACCTTTGATGAGTGAATTACTCGGAAGTTGCAATTCTGAGGGAACGATTTTGAACAGTTTGCCAAAAAAAAAATTCGGAAAATCAGGGAGAAAAACACTCGAATTTTTGAAAAACGTAAAATTTCGGGAATTTCCACCTGCAAAATCCGATTTTTCAAGGCCTAAGTCCGTTTTCGAAATTTCTCTAACTAGGGAAAGAAAAAAAAATCGCGAAAATTTCGGAATCCAACCCTAATTTTTCGTGATTCCGCGGAATTTTCGGTTTTACGGTTCCAAAAACCTTCGAATTTCCCAATTTGAACAAAACCGAAATTATCGTAACCCTAATTTCCAATACCGAAATAAAACGGAAATTCCGATTTAGAAAAACGAAATACAGGACTTAAAACAGAATGCCGAATTAAAAACGGAATACCGAATTGAAATCAGAATGCCGAATTAAACAGAATACTGATTTAAACCTAATAACGAATTAGAATCAGAAATCCGAAGTAAAACAGAATATCGGATTAACCAGAATACCAATTAATCGGAACCCGAATTAAACAAAATACCAGATTAAAACAGAAATCCGAATTGAAAGTCCGAATACCGAATTGAAACGGAATGCCGAATTAAACAGAATACCGAAAAAAGAAAAAAAAATTGCAACTTTGAATCTCGATAGTAATACAGAGCTGATTTGGAAGATCGAAGAAGCAATCTATTCCTAAATCAGGCTTACCTGGTGAGCAGATCCATCGTTTGGTCTGCTCCGATACCAAAACTGTTACATACTCGTGAATACTTCAACGAGCATCGGGCAGAACCAAAGATCAACCAAAATATAGGATGAGCATGTATGCAGCGGAAGTCTGATAATGGACTGACTCACACAGATATCACTCCACACACAAACAATCGTGAGATGGTGGGGTCTGAGCCAAGCACAGACGATGCTCAGGCCCCGTACAAACAGACACAGATGAGAGGTGGGAGGAGAGACGAAGGAGGTGGGAGATGTAGCACCAGATGTCACCGAGATAGAATCCAGTAGGTCATCGATATGGTAGTCCAAAATGTCATCGAACAAGATCAAATGTCGTGGACAATAAGTCACCAATGTCGGAGATACAGAGTCCTAATGTAACCGGTGTCCAATCTGTGATGCAGCCGAGTATCATCCCCAACAATCTCCAAGTCTCGAACCCGGTAAGTACCACAGCCTCTTGCCATCGAAGTCCAACACTGATCTCTATCCAACTAGCATCAAGTCTCCAGTCTGAAGAAGAAGAAGAAGAAGAGGGAGAAGTCTGAAGGAGAAGAAGAAGAGATGAAGAAGAAGAAGAAGAGGGGAGAGGAGGAGAGAGATGAGGAAGAGGGGAGCCAGGGACTGTGGAGGGAGCAGAAGGCCTCACTCCCGAGTACCTGGCCTGCTGCAGCTGACCGAAGCCGAGATCGGCTATGGCTGCCCGCTGCCTGGCTCCTCGCTCGCTACTGCTGCTGCGCTAGCTGCGCTGCTGCTGCTCCTCCGCGCTGCGCTAAGAATAGCGCTGGTGCTACTGCTCCTCCGCTGAACCGATACGCACTGGCGCTGATGCATCATGCCAGTGGCTCGATGCCTCGCAATGAGGCTGCACCGATCTTTAGTACCGGTGGAAAAGAGGCCGGCCTCAATGCTGCGAGGCCTGGCCGTGATCTGAACCGTCAAGATTGACGATTCAAATCGGATCGGCGGGCGGCAGCCTCAAAAGCGYCGCCAGGCCCAAAACGAGAATGTCGTTTGGGCCTGCTCGTCGGTCTGGTCCAAAAATGTGGCCTTTCGGCCTGTTGTACCCCCAAGTCTGGGCCTTTAGGCCCTACTGTGTCCCTCTGGCCCTAAGTCGGGTCCGGTAGGGCCCGTGTGGCGTCAAAGATGTAACATGCAGGTACCTCGAAGATGGAGCTGGAGCTATGGCGCCACAGGTAAGTACCGCTGGCCTCCGCCAGCCATCTCTCTCCAACACTACTACAACCAGCTACAAGCGCCCTGCGCTGAAGACTACTCCTGCAGCTATGAGCGCCCAGCGCTGAAGACTACTGCTAGCGCTAACTACTACTGCAGCGCTCCTCCTGAGTGCTGCGGCCGAATCCTGAAGACTACTCGTGCCTACTGTCCARCTACCTACCCGTGAAGTGCATGGGAACTTCCTATGTACTACTCGGGTGCCTCCTGACTGCAGGGCGAGGCGCTCCAGGAGGCTGCTCTTGCCAATGCCGAAGGAAGTCAGGGGCTGCCGCTGCAGCTCCTACTTGAGGCTGTCGTGGGGAACAGGCCAGAAATAGCCTGTTCTCGAAACCCTGTTTTTGTGCCTGAGTATTAGGGTAGGTCAATCTTATGAGGTCCCGAAAGTGGCCCTCCTTTTCAGGCTGAAAAGCCTCAGAGCTGAAAAGCCCTGTTTTAGGCTGAAACGACATAGGGCCTGCAGGCGCTCGTTCTTCAGTCTTTCAGGCTGAAACGACAGGGGCCTCTAAGCCCTTATTTCTAGGCTTTTAGACTGGGAATGCGGGACGGGCCCTGCAGGCCCGTGTGGCTACGCAGCATGCCACACCCCCCCCTCCTTGAAAGACCGAGCTTACCTTCGAGGGTGAAGTTGTCTGTCTGAGGGAGGGACCACAGTCCGGGTGGGAGGGGCAGGTCGTGAAGGTCCCTGAGCTAACCTTTGTCGCTTGTAGTGAGCGAAGATCAGCGGTGTGGATGCTTTCAAATCTGTTCCTGAAATCCACCGAGTGTCGTCGGGATCGCATGCTCTGAATGTAACTTTGTCTGTCGAGGCTTGTTGCCGTACTTGTGATCCGTGATGACGCGGTCAACCTCCTAATGACCATCCATACATGGAGGGTCCTGCGATCGTCGGCCCGGGAAATCCTCGCTCTTAGCTGGTGTATATGTTGCCAGCTTGGAGGGATGAAAGACTGGATGGATTGTCAGATGCGCGGGGATGTTGATCACAAATGAAGGGCCATCGGGCTCATAGCCCGCGGCTGCTGTTACGGGCCATGATCCAAACCACTTGGGAAGCAGTTTGCGTGAAACGTCCTGTTCCAGTGCAAACTCTTCCGCGGAGACCCAAACCAGATCACCGGCACGCGACGCCTGTTGGCCTGCTACTGCATGCGGACTTGAGCCTTTTGCATGTTCGCGCGGGCTTGAGCCAGCAATTCCCTGTACTTCCGAACGGAAGTGGGAGAGCAAGCGGCGTAGATGTCGGCTGGTCGTGGGAGAAGGTCGGCGAAGATATGGCCTTTTCGTCCACCGTGGTGCAACTCGAATGGAGTCACGCCGATCGCCGGGTGCACCGAAGTGTTGTACGCGAACTCGATGTCGGGGAGGCGGTCAACCCAATCTTTCTGGTCCGGACGGATGAGCGTACGAAGCATCATTTGAGCGGTTTGATGTGCTCGCTCCGTTTGCCCGTCCGTCTGTGGATGCTGAGCCGAACTTGGTTTCATCTTCGTGCCGGACTCCTGCATGAGAGCAGTCCAAAATGCCGACATGAAGCGAGTGTCGCAGTCGCTGACTATGTCTTCCGGTACACCGTGGCCACAAATCCAACCGATGTGCAAGAGGCGTGCCAGCTCGGAAGCCGTGGAGTAGTACTTGCAAGGGAGAAAACGCGCATACTTACTCAAACGGTCCACAACCGTGAGGATGTCGCCGTGCCCGAGGCGATTGCGGGAAAATGGTCCGGTGACATCCATGGCAATGGAGAGGCCGGGTTCCCGTGGGATAGGCATCGGGCGCAACTTGCCGTAGGGGTTGCGATTGCGGGGCTTGCTTCGTCGGCAAACTTCGCAAGAGTCGCAATACCGAGTGACATTGGTAATGTGGTCGGGCCATCGGAATCGTTGTCGAAGCCGTGCAATGGTGCGGTTGACTCCGAAATGGACGGTGAGTCGAGAGTCGTGATACTCGCCGAGAAGGTGAGTCCGAAGACGACGGTCTCGTGGGACACATAGTAAGTCCTTGCCTCTCGAGTAGAGGAGCAAGTACCCGTCGGCAATGCGATAGTGCCTGGCCAGCGGGTGATCCGAAGATAGCTGCGCATACAACGTGGCGAAGTCCGGATCAGACTCATAGCCCCGGATGAAGTGTCGCTGGAGTTCCTCGTCGAATGCGAAGGCATGATGTGTCATGGCGCAAAGATCAGGTCTTCGCGAGAGTGCATCTACTGCGCGATTGGAGAGGCCGGGGAGATGTTTCGGTGTGAAGTCAAATTGGTCGATGAAGTACATCCATCGTCCGATCGTGCTGCTCACCGTATCCTGCGTTTTGTAGTAGGTCAATGGGTTGTTGTCCGTGACCCATGTGAACCTACGACGCCCAAGGAGGAAGTGCCGCCATCGCTTGAGAGCCATCACGAACGCGAGCAGCTCTTTTTTCCTTGCATCATCAAGCGAGTTGATGGGAGGCACTTTGTGGCTGAAATACTCCACAGGGTGCCATTCGTCGCCGTTGTGTTGTTCCAAGACTGCCCCAATGCCATAGCCGGAAGCGTCAGTTGTCACTCTCGTAGGCAAGGTGGGGTCATAGATGCTAAGGACGGGTGCCATGAGCATGGCCGTCTTAAGTGCTTGGAATGACCGGGGCACCTTTGGCGATTGTAATCTTGTCATAGATGCAGCAATCCTTGAGTATCCGTGATGAATCGCTGATAGTAGCCCGCCAACCCCATGAATGAACGAACGTCGGTGGTGTTGGTGGGCTCGGGCCATACGCGGAGGGCCTCAATCTTGTCCACAAGCGGACGGTTGCCTTGCGGCGTCACATAATGTCCCAAGTACTCCAGCTCCTGCTGCGCGAATTCGCATTTGTCGCGGTTGGCTTTGTACTTGGCTTGTCGTAGCCGCTCCAAAACGGTGCGCAGGTGTTCCAGATGCTCGTCCAAACTCCGGCTGTACACCAGGATGTCGTCGAGGTAGATAAGTACGAATCGATCCAGCATGTGTCGGAACTCCGTTGTCATAGCCGCTTGGAAAGTGGTCGGGGCATTCGTAAGGCCAAATGGCATAACCAGCCATTCGAAATGCCCATATCGCGTCTTAAACGCGGTCTTGTAGCGGTCCGCCTTCCGAATGTCGAGTTCGTGATATCCCGACTTGAGGTCCAGCTTGGAGAAGAACTTGGCGCCGCCCAATCGTTCGAGAAGGTCGTCGATGCGTAGGAGAGGGCCGGCGTTTCTGATCGTTTGCGCGTTGAGCTTGCGATAATCGATGCACAACCGCAAATCCTTGTTCTTCTTCCGGACGAAGAGAACAGAAGCACCGTATGGCGATGAGCTAGGCCGAATCCAGCCTTTCTCCAGTTGGTCGTCGAGTTGTGCCCGTAGCACACTTAACTCTTCCTCGCTCATTCGGTAGATGCAACCGCGCGGAGGTACGGCCCCGTCCTCGAGGATGATCTCGTGGCGGATGGGCCGATCCGGTACTACTCCGTGTGGGCCTTCGAACACGTCGCTGTAGGCGTCGAGAAGCTCGGTGATGCGTGGGTCCGAAGATGAGTCCGTCGATGAAGCATCATGGGGCGGGAGGGCGTGGAGAAAACACACCCCCATCTCCTCGATGTCGTCTCTGATGATGGAAGCTCGCATGCTTGCGGCGGACACCACATGGCAGCTGATCGAAGGGTGAGGAGGAGCTACCGTGCATGGGACTAGTACTCCGTTCCGATCACGAACGTGAACGGTGCGGCGGTAGAAGTTCACCGGGTTATCCTCGCTTCGCAGCCATGACATGCCCAAGATCATGTCGAATTTGGTGTCCAAGATATCGAAGGACACCACCTCGCTTGCGTGCGGGGCAAAGTACACCGGGACATCATCGATGCACCGGTCCATCGACTTGTGCGTGTGACCATCTGCCAACATGACTTGCGTAGGCTGGGACTTTCTCCGGACGCGTGGGCCAAGGCCAGCGCATACCATAAAGTCCTGGCTCATGTAGTTGCGAGATGCTCCGCAATCGATCAAAGCGCTGCAGGTCGCCTCTCCGATCTGAATGCGTATATATAACAATGGTGCGTCGATGTCGTCGTACCATTGCGTCTTGAACTCGCGGTCGATCTTCGCAATGTAGGCGTGAAGGTCGACAACCTCTACTCCGGCGTCCATCAACGGAGTTGGTACTGCAGTGTGCAAGTAATCCCGCAATTGTGCCATGAGCACGTTGCAATGCGGTTTCGACAATCGACCGGACCGGGGAAGGGGCATCCATTGGTAGTCCGCAAATGTCAACGGGTCGAGCTCTTCAAGTCTTGACCATAGCGTTGAATCCCCGGCGGTAGATGGCGGCGAAGCTGCTGAATCGGTTGCCGATGGTGATGAAACCGTGCATGCGGTAGATTGTTGCACGTGGAGCTGTTGGTCCAACGGTGGGACCAAGTGGACAGCATAGTCCTCGTAAGCATACCGAGAACTTACGACATTCGCATCCTTCCCAGATGTGTAGGAGGCCGCTAGCAAGGCGGACGAATCTGGCGGAGTGGGAGGTGGAGTCGCCTCACCTCCCGCGGAACTCAGTTTCCCGAGTTGATACGAGGCCGAACATCCTCCTTGCCCTGATCCTGGCAGAGGGAGGTCTTGTGCTTGGTGCTATTGCACCAATAGCAGCAGCCGTAACGGCCGCGGTACTTGTACTCGGCCTCGGTCAAGTGAAACTTGACCCATGGTGCTGGCTGTCCGTTTCTGGCCGGCGATGCGGTTTTCGCCTTCCCGTTCCCTCGGGACTTGTTGTTGCTTCGCGGCTGGACAGCAGCCACCTGATCTCCCTCACGTGACGCTTGGGTGGCTGTCGGGTCTTCCACAATGTTGTCCGATTGGACTGCAGCGAACTGCTGCGGTCGAGGACCAGTTTTTACCTTCTCCACATAGGTTGGCTGCCACGTTGACTTCTCGTGTGCAGCCGCCCTGTTGGTCTTGATGATCTCCCTCGCCTTGTCAATGATTTCAGCGAAGGTTGCATATTGCTCGCGATCACCAAGTGCAAGGCTCAATGCAGCACATGACCTGTTGTAGAACTCGCGACGCAGATGCGAAAATGGCAAGTCGAGACCGGGCGTTGCCGCGATCTTCTGCCATTCCGTGAGCCAGTCACGTGTTGCTGTGTTGCCTTGCGTCATGCCGAAGAGACGGTTGATGGCGAGTGCAGATGCGTCGTCCACGATGAACCGCTTCTTCCATAGCCGTGTTAACTCTTCCCATGAGATCTTGTCTTTCAGATCTGCGACATTGACGCCGTGGATGGATGTCAGGTGGCTTAACCAGATCTGGCATCCGCCCTTTGAGTTGAGAAACAGGGCGCCGATGTACCCGTGCTTGGCGACGAAACAGAATCCGAAGTTGCGTTGTAAAGCCTTCCCACCAGAGGACCGGGTCTTGATGCGTGTAGTCATCGAACTTCTCAATTTGGAATGTCGGCATCTTATAATGCGTTGTGTTGTTGTCATCCCTGTTAGGCAGCTGCAGTTGCTGAACCTCGGTCTTCAAGGTATCCAGCTGTTTGCTGATGGTGGTTGGCGCAACGAAGGTGCTGATGTCGCCGAGCATTGCGACGGCGTGGTCGACGCGTTCCTCCAGTTGGCGGGCAGAGGGTGCATTGCTGGACTCGCCAGCCTCCGGTCTTGGTGCAACTTGCACCAAGTCCTGCACACGGGATCAAGTGCCCGTGCTGTATCCTCATGCTGAGCCTTGTGGTTCCGCATGGCCCGCTGCATATTCGCCAGCTCGGACTGCAGGTGGTTACAAGTGTAAACCAACCGAGTCACGAGTTTGGCCATGAATTCCATGTGTTGTTCCTCCGGTGTCGCGTCGTCGTGCTCCTCGGATGGTTCAAAGTGCCAATACTTGAGCCTTTCAATGCTAGAGGCTTCATGCCGCTGTAGCAGATCCTGGGCCTCCTTGCGGTGTGCCTGTGTATCTGCTGCAGCCTCGGCCTGAAGCCGCTGCTTCTCAGCTGTTGCCGCGGCTTCAGCCTGTAGGCGGACAGCCTCGGCTGCCAAACTCGATTAGTGCGAGCTGAGTCTGGAACCGCTGTTTGTAGTCGGCAATAGACTCGTTGGCCAGTTGGCCTGGCATGCCCAGAGCTGCGCCCGTCATGGTGGCGGGGCACTGCTGACGTGGCACTGCTGACGTGGCACTGTTGCTGACGTGGCACTGCTGATGTGGCACTGTTGCTGACGTGGCACTGCTGACGTGGCACTGTTGACATGGCACTGCTGACGTGGCACTGTTGCTGACATGGCACTGTACCAACCTGGAAATGCATGCAAAGGGGTGGGTGGGAGGGAAAACGCCTCCCGGCCCTAATCAACAGATAAAATAAAAAAATAAAAAAAGAGGACTA
>BFEA01000181.1:544296-602927 GCA_003427395.1 Chara braunii
GGGGGGGGGGGGGGGGTATTGGGGGCCGCTATGGGGGTGTTGGTGGGGTTATTAGGGGTTCTGGACCCAAAAATAAAATAAAATTGGCGGGCTGCCGATGACTCCCGACCGGTAGGTGCCGACCAGTCAAGGGCCGCCGACCGTTGGGGTATGCAACACTACCTGGGATGCAAAAAGTCACTATTCTAGCCTCTAATGTACCTGAAGCACATGTCTTCTCCTACTTCTTGTGGCCATTATATCTTGGACTACACGAAAGCTAAGTTTTCAAGAGGTATTTTAGCAGGACATTCCCTTTTTCCTTCTTTTTGTGTCCATTTCATCCTAGGATCCATTTGATCCCCATTCTGGCTCCAGATGTACCTAAAACATGTGTTTTTCCGTTCTCCCTACCTGGCCGTTTTTCCTTTGACTACTCTAGAACCCATGTTTTTAGGGTACATTGTACCTGGATACTGCCTTTTTCCTTCCCTGTATGCCCGTTACGTTCTACGAAGCATTTGGTCCTCATTTCAACTTCAGATGTACCTAAAGGCTAAAACATCATTTCCCCTCCTCTACCTAGCCGTTTCACCTTGAACCTGGAGACTCCCTTTTGCCCTGCCTTCTGTGGCCGTTACATCCCGGTTATGCCAAGCCACTATTTCATACCCGAATGTATCGAAAACATGCTTTTCTTCTCCTTACCTAGCCGTTGTACCTATCTGGATGCTCAGGATGTATCTCTACACTACTTTGCCATGCCCAAGTTGGCCACAAAGTGGTGGCTTGTCTTCTTTTCACTCTTCTCTCTCTTACTGTTCCCATTCTCTCTCTTTAGGGCCTTGTCTCCGTATCCGTACTTGGCCGTTATATCTTGAGCCATTGTTACATGCCCAGTTTGGCGTTGTATATGTGTGTGGCAAAGGATCCGCAATGCGATGAAAAGGACTGAATGAACAATGCAGTGCTAGTGGAATCTCAACAAGCAATGTACATTCTGATACATACAAAATGGCACCTTGTAGTGCATCGACAAGCCCTTACCTGACCGGGACTGACCTCTCTCACGTAGTATAAGACAGCGCAACGGAATGCTAGAACACCAATGACTAACCCAATCAATGTCGCAATGCAAACCAAACATAAATTATCTCATCACAAGGTGTGAAGGGGCCTGGCGCTACACAAGAAGAATGTGCCAGGTCCAGGACCATACACAGACGAAGAGGAGGGGATCAGACGAAGAAGAGGGGGAAGATGGGAATGTCGTCAACACCCAGTCTTTGGCACAAGTCCCAGATAATCCCTCGTCAAATGTCTGAAGCCCAATGTCGACTCTGGATCCAAATGTCACCAAGACCGCTCTCTCGTAGTCTGCTGATGCAGTGAAGTCAGGTAGCGAGAGGGTGAGAGGGAGATGGACTGAGAAGAGGAAGAAGAATTGTCTCTCTCTCATGTGCCATGTACTAACCTGTGAAGATGGCGTTGTGTTGTAGGTACCTCGACGGCAAGCTGGAGCTACGACGCTGCAGGTAAGTCTCCCTGGCCTCCGCCCAATCTCTATCTCTCTCCAATGCTACTCTAGCTCCTAATAGCGCCCAACACTGAAGACTACTGCTAACGCTGCTACTACTATTGCAGCGCTCCTCCAGAGTGCTGTTGCCGAATCTTGAAGCGCTCCTCCAGGGTGCTGCTGCCAAATCCTGAAGACTACCTCCTGCCAAATCCTGAAGACTACCTCCTGCCTCCTGAACTGCACGTGAAGTGCCTGGGAAGTCCCTATGAACTACCTGCAGCTTGCAGGGCGGGCCAATCTTATGTAGTGCTGCCTCGTCCAGGAGGCTGCTGTTGTCAATGCCAAAACGTGCCAGACCTTGGCGTTGAAGCTCAAACGAAGGTTGTCTTGAAAACAGGCCCAAAATGGCCTGTGCTAAAACCTTGGTCTGGTGCCTGAGTTTCAGGGCAGCTCGATCTTATGAGGGCTTGAAAATAGCCCTCCGTTTCAGGCTGAAAAGACTCAGGGCCTGGAGGGCCCTGTTTTAGGCTGAAACGACACAGGGCCTGTAGGCCCTTGTTTTCAGGCTTTCAGGCTGAAACCCTACAGGGCCTATAGGCCCTTGTTTTCAGGCTTTTAGGCTGAAACGACCGAGGGCCTGAAAATGGCCCTCGTTTTGCAGTCGCAGCATGTAACACCCCCTTCCTTATGAAGTCAAGCCAGGTCGAGGGCGAAGCTGACGATCTGAAGGTGGAACCTGGACGCGGGTGCGACGTGGAGCCGAAGATACCGGCTTGCCTTGCATCTTGCGTTCGTAGCGTGCGAGAACATCTCTGAAGGTGGAACCTGGACGCGGGTGCGACGTGGAGCCGAAGATACCGGCTTGCCTTGCATCTTGCGTTCGTAGCGTGCGAGAACATCCAGAGCTGTTGCTTGGAACACGGGTCAACCAATGGTCAACTTTGTGGGTGCGGTACGCATAGTGTACCAAGTATTTGGTCGATCAGTTGCGGTAGCGTCGCTGCGAGATGATGTCGCCAACCTCTTGAAAACCGTCCATAGAGGGTGGGTCTTGCGATCGTCGCCCGGGAAAATCGTCATGTTCCGCTGGCGTGTAAAGAGCCACCTTGGAGCAATGAAAGACCAGGTAGATGGGCAAGTAGGCGGGCACCTGAATGGTGAAGGAAGGTCCTTCGGGTGCATCCCCAACGGCGGCCAGGGCCCCGTCCATTTCGGGAGGAGCTTGCGAGAGAGATCCTGTTCGAGGCTGAATTCCACGGCGGAAACCCAAACGAGATCGCCTGCGTGGAATGGACAAGGAAGACGCTGGCGATTGGCCTGTTGGCTCATGCRTTGCTGCGTCTTAGCCATTTGGTCTCGTGCCTTGACAAGGAACTCTTGCATCCGACGCAAGAAAAGAAGATGGTCGTCGCTCTCGACCGCTCGTGGAATGATTGTGTCCAACGGAGAAGTGACCGGCGAGTCGTGCTCGAACTCGAAGGGCGATATCCCGATAGCCGGGTGGATGGACGAGTTATATGCCAACTCGACAGCCAGCAGCCGCTCAACCCAATCGTTTTGGTCGGGACAGATGAGAGTGCGAAGGAGAAGTTGTGCGGTCTGATGCGCCCTCTCCGTTTGGCCATCGGTTTGGGGGTGGCGAGTCAAACTTGGCTTGAGAGATGAGCTCCATCGTTTGATGAGCGCCAACCAAAAATCGGACATGAACCGAGTGTCGTGGTCGCAAACGATTTCCTTGGGGTAACCCTTGGTTCGAATCCAACCGGCGTGAAGAACCTCGGCCAACTCCGGTGCCTTGGCATGATAAAGGCAAGGCAAAAACATGGCGAACCTGGTGAGTCGGTCAACCACCGTGAGAATCGCATCCACACCGGTCTTGTGCTTGGGGACCGGCCCGGTAATGTCCATGGCAATCACTTCTCTTCGGCGCAAGGGGACCGGTCATGGTCGCAACTCGCCGTACGGACAATCGTTGCGGGATTTGCAGTGTCGGCAAACCTCTCATGACTCGCAATAGCATGCGATGTCGTCGAGAAGGCCGGACCACCAAAAGCGCTCACGAAGTCGGCCAATCTTGCGATCGACTCCTAAGTGTCCGGTGGCGGGAGCATCGTGGAACTCGCTAAGAACCCGTGTATCCAAGTGAGAGTCACTCGGTACGCAAAGGTCCTTCCCACGCGTGTGGACAAGCAAGTACCCCTCTTGGATCCGGTAGTGAGAAGGCGCCGGATTAGGAGAGGAGCAATTCACGTACTTGTCGCGAAACTCGGGGTCGGCTTGGTAGTTGGGGATGAAGCTCTCTCGTAGGTCGTCGTCAATCTCGAAGGTTGAATAGACTGCGGTACAATGATCCGGACGTCCTGAAAGAGCATCCACAAAACGGTTAGACTTCCCCGGAATTTGATCAGGAAAGAAGTCGAATTGGTTGATGAAAGCCATCCAACGGGCGATGGTGCTATTGATGTGGTTGTGGCACATCAAAGTGTGATCGGTCTTAATCTTGTGATGGAGAGAAAATATGACGGGCGTAAAGAAGTTCAACTCTATCTGACTAGAGAGTTGTCAGTAGAGGGACTTCATGTTCTCTGACTGAGTTGCCTGTCCAAGATAACTACCAGGAAGATAGGCATAAAGAAGTTCAGCCTTGCCTGACCAGAGAGTTATCAGCATGGGTCACTTCGTGTTTCTTGACTAAGTTACCTATCTTCAGTCCCTGAGGAAAGGGACCTCTCTGGGTCAGTATTTCTATATTTCCTTGAGGCTGACGGAAGGTCTCTTGGGAGCATTCTTGGATGAGGGAAGGGACCTCTCTGGGATCAGCACTCTGCATCTCCTGAGGCTGAAGTGAGGTCTCAAGGAAGTGCATTATCGGTTGTTGTTTGTTGCTGTTCAGTGTCTCTTGAGACGGAAGTGACCTCTTTTGAGAAATGTCTGTTTTGTTACTTGGGGCATGGACTAACTGACTGTGGGCTTGAGATGTTTGTTTGGCTGTTTGTGCCTGGGATTTTTTTCTCTAACCTAAAGATGCATTGATTGTTGGGGCCAGCCAGAGCCTTACCACGGCAGGTTGCAATCTGGTGGGGTCAGCAGGTCCCCGACGTGAGTGTCGAATTTCGTAGTTGACTGAGGCTAAGATTTCGAGAATCTGGCCTGCGACGTCAAAATGGTCATCTGGAACCCTACCGCAAATAGAGGATGCAATCCAGTGAGGTTCGCCAGAGCCTGGAACAGTGGTTAGACCGGGTCCCATGTTCAAAAATCTGGGTGGGGCAGCCAGCGCCCTAGGCCGAAAACTGGTGGGTGAGCCGGTCCCCGACCGCAGTGGTCAAATCCGCGTACGAGACAGTTTGATTGACAGGAGGTCTACTGTCAGAGGGTGACCAAGACCCGCTATAGTGTGGGTGTCCAGGCGAGAGTGTCAAAGGGTCGTCATACTCGAGTAGTGGGTATGGTGGTCTTGACCTGGAGGCAGATTAAAGGGGCCGTCAAGGCAAATGGTCTGATTGGTCCTGGCCTGAGGCGGGTCGAATGAGGTATGTTAGACTAACGGGAGGTATGTCGTTCCTGGCCAGTGGTGGGCCAAAACCAAGGCAAACAATAACTCTTGGGTGTGAAGAATTGTTTGTTTACTTATTGTTTTACTATGGGTTTTATATTTATTTATTTTGTCTTATTACTGCATGGTGATTGCCTGTCAGAGAGTCTGCATGTTGGGGATATGTTTGGAGGGCTGTGGAATTCGCCGTTTTGCAGGATTATGCAGATTTTTCTAAAGCTCCAATGCCAGAAAAAAGAAAAGGGGTTTGGTATCCCCAGAGTTGCTTGAGGAATTAAGAAGACGTCTCACTCAGGCCAGAGAACAGAAAAAGGGTTTGGTATACCCTATCCCCAATATGACAGACAGAATGAGTGTCCTCGACGTTAATAACACATGGACAACATCCCCGGCGTCACTGTTAAGACAAGGAACAAGGTAACTTTTTCGCTGAAAGAGTTCAGCGGCAAGTCGTGTCAGCAACAGATGAGAAATCCTTCTTAAATTTATTTGGTGCCCGACAAGCGGCCTGGTTCACGAGGAACCTGCATCCCTGGCTTAAGGTATTCAAACTCTCAAGTCAGGGACGCTATGAAGTGTAGCATGAGCAGAAGAACAGAGAGAAGGGATTCAGAAATTCGAGAGGAAGTCACACTTATATAGAATATAGAGGATGGTCATGAATTCAACTTGAAATAAAGAAAGAAGAAAAAAAATTCAAAAAATAGTGCAATTATTAAGATGAGAGGGAGAAGAAACTGTGCATGCAATAGAAGGCGAAGGGGCTGGCACTAGGGTCTTACTTGCCGCAAGGGTAGTGGGGACTCTGGGAGAGTACGGAGGAGAGGAGAGACTTGGGGCGCCATAGCGGGCCTCAAACTTCTTTTGGAAGTACTTCATCTTCGTCGGCGATGGAGTTCTCTCGTGCCAACTAGCGAGTGAGTGGCGCGGGTATGGTTTTGTGTAGCCATATCCTCGGGCCTCCTCCTCTTCCTCTGAACTGTACTCGCGCCTTGCACGAGGTGGCGGCTCTTCACGAGCCTTCCCTGCTCTTCCACCTCTTCCTCTTCCCTGTCCTCTACGTGCCTCAGGCATGATGAAAGAAGATCGAAAAGATAAGGGACGTGCGGTGGTAGGGAACGGGACTGGGATAGCACTGCAAGAGGAAGGAGAGGTACACTAATAAAGACGAAAGGAGAGCGGCTAAGGATTACGCAGAGAAGAGCGCTGCAAAAGAAGAAAAGCGTTATCATAGGTCCGCTCTACGAGAACTTTGTTGTGATGCACACTGAAAGTGAATAAGAGACACGGACAATCATTTTTCTTTTATACTAGCGCGCTGCTTCACTTTGGCCCAGCGGGGACGCTGGGGGGGGGTTTGGTATCATGTCGGAGGGTGCGGTGTCCAGACCCTCCGCTGTCCGCCATATGACAGTTCATGGAGTCCCACTGTGTACCAGCTCCCTGCTCGGATTTCACAGCAAACCAGCTTATTGCTGACAGACTTCGTGGGTATTAGGCACTCTATTTCTCGGTCCTATATCGTGCCACGCGCTCCGCTTCTCAGTAATGTACCAAACTTGCCTGTGGTCGTTGTCGTCCAGGGACGTGGGGGTAGCGGGTCGGCGCAGTTTTTCCTACTGCACCTCAATCCCTCCTTGTCAGATTAGGGGTCGTGTGTACAGACAAGGCAGTTACAATCGAGTAAGGAGCGAAAATAAGGGAAAGAAAAGAGAAAAATTAAAGAAAAGGGGGGGAAAATGAGAAAGAGTCATGTAGCGAGCCCACATCCTGTCGTTGCTTTCATTCGAGTCATCTAAGTGGAGCCAGGTTGTAGTGGCGCTACGTTTCCTTTTAATTTCCCTTTCTAACTATTATTATTAATCTTACTACTATTATTATTATTACTATTGTTGCTATTGGGGATTTCATCTTTTGCCTTCCGCCGCTTCGCAGGGGAGCGGACAACCGATGTTGAGATTTTGCATGAGCAGGCCCAAATTGTTCGACTTCTCGCGTACCGGTTGCTCTGTCTGCTGTAAAGTAGACCCTAAAAGAGGGGTAACCCGCGGCCGCATTGGTAGGAGGCTTATCACCTTCCGCGGGAGGTCATAAGCCCCCTCCTTGCCATCGGAGACGGGTACCCATTCGTGGTAACCCGTAAGCGCCCTATGAAGGAAGTGGAGTGTCGGGTGATATCCCGTCATGGGACCGCTGAGCGCCGGACTGTCTGTCTTTCCAAAGAAAGTTGAAAAGACAGATAGATGTAGACTGAGGAGTCGTGTTCGCGCAGTGACCGTTAATGTCCTACTATGTTCCGTTTTGAATTATTTTATGAACTTGTGAACTACAAATTATTAGAATATCTAATTTTGTAAAGTCATTAGAGTCTCTCATTTAGAACGCAGGGATCGCGGCGTGTAGCGATCCTATAAGAGTGGAAGGGGGCTAGTTCTCGATTACTGACTAATAGAAACATGTAGGCAACTCCGCTCTGCTAACGCTGGTAGCCTAAAGGAGGAGGGCAGAACGGTGAGGTGCCCCGTTGGTGAATTATTTGGGTGCTAATGACCCAGGTATCTGGCTATTCTAAACACGGCTATGGCGTACCGAAATGGCCTGGGCAGCTATAGGCCAAGGTACATGAAGTACTCTTGGATGTGGGAGCGCGAGGATGAGAAAGGTACTTTGGTCGAGACAATACTATCCTACAGAAGGCCTACGGGAGAAGTAAGGCTGAAGATAACGTTTTTGGTCACCGGGAGCAGGAGATGAGGAGAGACGAGGGACTACAGGCAGTGATTACGGAGGCGCGCACATGACTCATCGACTGGGACCATGACCAGGGAGGTGTAGCGCGTCGATTGGAACTCCGAAGGGGAGTCTGAAATGAGTGACGCGGACGCAACTCAGTCCTGGCACGGCTGGGATCAGTGGCGACAGGACCACCAGCCGAAAGGACCAGTAGAGGACGGCCCAGAGGCCAGCTCACGACGGGGAAAGGACCAGAGCCGCTAGGACTTGAGAAGCAAAGGTCAACGGGCAAGGACAAAGGGCGAGTGGTTACGAGAGAGAGAGGGACGCTCGTGACTCCTGCTCAGGGGGTCGATGTGGGTCACGAATCTCTGAGAGAGAGAGAGAGAGGCTGATACAGAGACGCAAACAAGTGCGATCGCCTACGAAAGGCAACTGAGTCACCTCCATAGTGGAGGTCACTCGTTGGTCACGGCGGTCAGTAATATACCTAGCTTTCAGCTTGTGCTCAGCTCTCCTCCTTTCTTCATCATAACCACGGCAGGCATTAGACTGTGCGGACCTGTGGTTGACCGATAAATACTTCTCAGATGAGCAAGTCGAAGGGTCCGTGCATGCTCTTCAGATGGCTCATGCGTGACTCATGCACGATGAGGTCGTTCAGGAAAGAGAAGGAGAAAGGGTTGCACCCGAAGAGAGTGGGTAGTGGTTACCGGGGGGGATATTTTTGATACGGGAGCAGTAGAGTTTCGCTCACTCGTTCTAAGGACCACACGACAACTGTTTTTCTCCTTTTCCTGCTCCGGACACAGATCGAATAGTCCCTCGTTCATATTGGGACTACAGTGATTACCAGCCCTGTGAGTGAGCAGTCAAGAAAACCTTGCGTACGCGCTACGTAGTATGAGCTGGAGGGAGAGAGGCCTGTGAGAGTCACGATCAAGAACAAGAGAGGGGAAGGGGGACGGCGGAGAGAGTGGGTGTGCTCGGTGAGCTTGGGCTACGGATGTCTCCCTTGTTGACATCGTTGTTGGCAAAGTGGAGAGTTGCGCTCAAGAAGGGAGAGAGAGAGAGGGATCAACCGTAACAAACACGGTGTAAGGGACTAATAGCGATTGATGTCAATTGCCTTCGGGAGGACCAACGTCACTGTGAAAGGAGAAGTCACTTATAGGGCGTGGTCGATCCTCTCCTGCACGACGCACACCGTAACTAGGGAGTCGCTCTTGCACATGAAGTATTGTGGGGATCACCGTGACTTCCTCCTAATTGGGCGAACGAACGGAGGGAACCGTTAACCTTTTGTGTGGCACGAGTGAAGTTGGGTGTGATCAAGAAGTCGATCCTAGAGAATGGAGGGGGAGGGTCCTTGTACGAAGGGTCACTGGTGACTCTGCCCTGGCCCGTCTACGGAGCTGCGAGTAGAGTCGGTGAAGTTTGCGAAGAAGGCTATGATCATGAGACACCAGTTCGATTGTGCAAACGAGTGGGAGAGGACACACCCTTGAATTAACGTCGCCTGCCCCTATTCGTTGACCTTGTCCTGGCCAAGTCATGAGGAGATTGGGTGATCAGGTCGAAGAGTTGGTCAAGCGAGTTGGAAGAGCAATGAATTGATCACATGTAATCTTGAGGCAGTATTCAAACCCTGCTTGTCGACTAGGTTTGACGCTCAGCTCTAGATATCGACAACACTCTGTAGCTTGGCCGCCTCGTGAGGTTCTCCAGTAGAGTCTGAGCTCTAGGGAGCCCTCATGTGAGTCAATGGCTGACGCTGCACCTCTCTTTCCCAATTGTCTCACCTCTGTTATTGCGCAGATCCCTCGCCCTCTCGTTTGCTGCAGAGTCGCTGACTGTGCAAGGCTATGATGATCTTATTGGATAACTGAGATTAGTGTTTAAGCTAAGAGAAGAGGGAGTGATGAGACATGTGGTGACTACAGGCAATGGGTGATAGTAGAACGGATCTTTAACAAGAGCAGGAAAGATGTTAGTCGTCAGTCTTGAATGAAAATAAGCAGAAGTGAAAGTTGAATAAAGGCCTGATCATCGCAAGGAAAACCGCCATTTACCAACAGTCTAGTTAATGCTCTCTCCTTGTCAGCACTTAGTATGGTTGTTAAGCTCGCCTGAACATGAGTCTTTATGCTACTTGAGCGAGTCTGAGGTACTTGGTAGTTGGGATGACGGGTAAACTGCGGCTATTGAGGAGGAAGAGAAGCAGAATAACAAATAAAGTGCTTGTCTGCTTCTCCACTCTATGTTCGTTATTTTTCTCGTTTAACTGTAATGCTGTAAGATGTGTCAGGCAATGTGATTGTGAATGGGTCAATCATGCGACAAGTGGATTCTGTCTTGCCCATCTCATAATCATACTACCTGTGAAGTGGGAACACGAGGACACGTTAACTGGGAATCGATTGGCTTGATGACGGTTGTGAGCAAGATAATTACTGTTAAGTTTGAACCCTCTAATTAGCAGGCTATACCACTCTCACGCAAGGGAAATCAGGGGATGCGGTCCCAAAACCAATTTGGGCCTACTCGGTGTTTCTCTATTAACTATGCATGGATGGGGAAAAGGGAAACAATTTTGAGGAGAATTGCATATCTCCTCGCGAAGCTACTACTTGACGGGGACTATAAATACTTTTTTTTTACTTGAACCAAGTCAAAAGATAATCGCCTCTGATGCATCCCTCCATAGGGAAAAGGTGGAAAAGGTCGAGATTAAACCATGATTTGCCTATGAGCAAGCCATGAATTGCATAGAGTAAACCATGATTTGCCTCTGAGCAAGCCATGATTTTCCTGTGAGCAAACCCTGTTTGGTTATCGTATTGTTGGGAGAGCGCGTGCAGTAGGTGAAATTATATAAGACAGTACGTCTCGTCTTGACCGAACACTTGTGTGGGATTAATACAAGTCGTCGAAAACGTCTTTCTTCGAGCTTGAGCTGAGTTTGCACTCATATTCATAGTACTGAGTACAGACTTATCTCGTGCTCAGACTTATTAACCCGGTTCAAGACACGTTTAGAGTTCATAGTCGTCTTTCTTTTAGCTCAGGTTTGGGCTTAACTACATCTGATAAACAAAATTGAGCACCAGGATCAGAAGGAACGTACGATGAGCAGGGGAAATTTTTGTACCCTGGACCCCTGCTTTCAAATGAGGATGATACCGCTGGAATGCCAATGATCAGGGCCCCCGTACTGACGGAAGGGTACTCTGGCTTGAGTAGGAGGGTGCAAAGGCTGATGCTATTCACTAGGCCCTCGTGAAAACCTGTTCTAGTGATGTTGATGTGAACTAAGGCTGAACAGCCCGAGGTGGATAGCATGAGTAATGCATAAACGGTTACACAAGTTACAGTCTTGCTCAGCACCTGGGCAGTTTTGCAGCTCGTCAGAACTCAAACTCATGCACGGGGTAGAAATGGTGCTTCGTATATTGACACCAAAATACGATTTATTGCTAGCGTACCTGCCCAAAACCCAGTTGGCGGGGTTATCATTCAGAGTGACAAGCACCCACTAAACCAGAGCCGATCGTGATCTACCCTGTAGAGGGTTGCGGCGACGAATGGTCAGCTGGGAACTTTAGTAGTGGGCCCTGGTTGTCGACTGTTCTTGCTGAGTTCTGGCTGTGGCTTGTTCATTCCTACTTAGTGTTGGGTTGCTGCTAGAGTGCCTTGGATTCAGCTCGGTTGCCTTGAGCCCCTTTCCCGCCAGATGTGGAGTTAGTATTTGGAGGTGAAACCGAGAGTCCCTTGGGACCTCCATCTATGGGGACGGTTGACGTGCTCTCTGACATTGACGACGAAACTGAGATCAGATTAGCAGAACTGGGGCAGGCCACATCTCGTTGCTTGTAATATAGCAGGGGACGAGTGGTCCCGATATTAATAATGTGCATGGTATGCCTAATAAATATATATATATATATATATATACGATATATATATATATGTAAGATTGCAGGCGTTCGGGACGGGCCGAACGCCCGAACCCGAACGCCCGAACCCGAACGCCCGAACCCGAACGCCCGAACGTTCAGCACCCTCGCTCGATGAGTTCGACCGAACGCGGACCCAAAAAAAAAAAAAAAAGAATTCCAAAAAATCGGAAAAAAATGTATGTTATGCATTAGAATAAACTAAACAACATTTGCCTCAACGTTACTTTCAAATTCTTTACCAAATTTGAAATAAAAATCAGATACTAGAAATAAATAATAATAATGAAAATAAAAACAATAAAACGAGAATGAAATTATCGAGTGGGCCAACACGTTTTTGACACCGCCATCTTTGGTGATTTGCCATTTTTGTTTGGATGTGACAAATGCTATGAAAATTTATATATGTGTATCTTACATAATAGAGAATCTACAAATAAAGTTTGAAAAAATAATAATCTTTTTCATGCCCCGAAGTAAAGATAAAACAAAAAGAGTGAAAAGAGAGAAAAAACAAATTAGTGAGTGGGCAGCAAGTTTTGACACCACCATCTTTGAGGATTTTTCATTGTTGTTTGGGTGCACAAAATGGCTTCAAAATTAAGAGAGAGATACCTTACATCACAAAGAACTCACAAAAAAAAATTCAGAAACAAATAGTAACATTTAGGTGCCAAAATATTTTTTTGCGGGGTCTGAACCCCTTCAAGTTCGGGCCTAGTACGGGGACCCGAACGCCCGAACGTTCGGGGGTCAGCTTAGGGGCCTCCGTACGTTTGGCCAGGCAACCCTTATATATATATTCAGCCTCCTGATGAGTCGGTGAAACTCCGACGAAACAGTTTGTCACAGCCCCTCGTTTGTTGTCCTCTTCTCTCTCTCTGCCTACGGTTTTACCGGGCAGTTCTGTTTGTGACGATATATATATATATGAAACTCCGACGAAACAGTTTGTCACAGCCCCTCGTTTGTTGTCCTCTTCTCTCTCTCTGCCTACGGTTTACCGGGCAGTTCTATTTGTGACGATATATATATATATACGATATATATATAAAATTAAAGTGTAAAAGGAGGCAGTGTGACCACATCACTTATAATTAAAGTGTAAAAGCAGGCAGTGTGACCACATCACTCAGTTAGTCTAGCACGTGAAAAACACTGGAAATTTGCAACAACTGCCGTTTGCAGAGTACAAATCAACTTTGGTCAGCTAACGCTCACAGGGTGGATCTAGTACCGACAATTGGGCAGGGGTCGAAGATGGTGTGTTAATTTACACCAATAGCTCTGTTGCTCGAGAGCAATCTTCTGCTCTAAGCTAGTGACCCCTCACGGGTCAGTGGCAGTCCAGTCTATGCATCAACCGGGGTTCGGAGCTGGAAGAAGGAATCATGGGAAGCGAAATGACCTACGCTCTCTATTGGGACAGAAAGGACGGTTGGGAAGAGAAAGCAATCAAGGACATTCAACACAGCCTAGAACTAATGAGAGTAAGTGCACTGGAACTAGTAAGGGGTCAAAAACACATTGCGTACTCCTTCTATTTCTACGACAGACGGTTGCATAGCACACGTTCCTCCATTGAGACTGTTGGTCGGGCGAGAGAAGCCGTCAATAGCCAACAGTGAGAATGAAAAAAAGGGGGGCCATCTCATAAACAGCGCACAAAAAACAGCAGGGTGGACAAACTAAGCGGGAAAACTCTCTGGGCCAGATGTGAAAAAGAGCATTCAATCAGTACTCAAGCAACATTAAAGCAGCATCAACGGGTACTCAAGCAGCATCCAATCAGCATTCATTCAGTATTCAGTCAACATTCAATCAACACTCAGTCATCTAAGTTGCTTGAGACCTTCAGACTGGGTCAACCAGTATCTTGTCACACTTATTTGCATCTGAGAATCAACATCAATTAGATCGTGCCACCCTCTAAGAGACATTGGATCGGTTTCAACATCCCATTCTAATACATGAGTAAAGTTGAGTCGTTCTCAGTCCAGGAGGCCGTTCAGACCAGTCTCAACAGGATCACCTCCAAAGATGCCTTCCAACATCGATACGTCAGTGCAACCGGTTTCAAGTGAGGTGAACTATCTATCTTCGTAGTTCATACTGAGTTCGCAGAGGGTACCATTCAGGGTTTGAGGCCCTATCCGAAGAAAGGCAAAGAGGCTCATGAAAATTTCTACTCAGTCTGGATCTCGGCAGTCAAATACCTCGAGGGGAGAGAGAGAGAGCTCGATGAGAGTGGTACCAAGCTGATCTGAAGCTTTGGACCCAAGCTCTACACTAATTATCCCAGGTCTCCAGTACCCTTCATTCTCACGGATAGCTCTAGTTGGGGAGACCTGGTTGATCTAGCCAGGAGGTACATTTCACCTCCATCGATCGACTATGAGGCAGTGACTGAGCCAACAGAGTTCCAACATCTCAGACAAGGGATCTTCTCTCAACCATATCTCCCTACACTATGGGAGGAATTTTGTGCTATGGTTGACTTCCGTATCATGGGACTTGGTTGGAAATGCTCGGAACTCGCAGGCTTTAGGTGACTCTATATTAAGAGGCCACAATCTTAGGAAGTACAGGGCCGTGGTTCAAGGCACAAGAAACACACAACAAAATGAGAGATTGAGTGTGCTACCCAAAGAGATGAGTGAGGACTCTTGACTAGTGTTGGCCATGCTCTTTATGTGTACTCTCTGAGATTATTATGAGTTCTCATTCTTCCCTCACTTATCCTTGTCATCATTCGAGTCAGTCAGTCTTTGCTTTTTTTGCATTATTTCTGCTTGATGATTTGGATTCCCAGATGATCTCGTCACAGTTCTCAAAATTATAAAATTGGCAAATTGATGCATGCATGACATACTAGAATTTTATGATTAATATTTGCATGATTCTTGCTGTTCCGAATCAAAATAAAAGATTCCTAAGACCGAGGACCGGTGAAGACCACAATTGAAGGGTCTCGCTTGAAGCCGGACACACACAACAGGAAGGGATTTGTTGTATTTAATTTTATTTATTTATTGCAAACATCATTCAAAATCCTGCGTGACAGCCTGTTGGCTTTCTGGTCGCCCAAAGAGGGCCGATTGGAAAAAGCGCGACATCGTTCACACCCAAGCCTTTCACAACAAATAGTGGTCGACAGCGGTGCGCCCACAGAAAGTTCCCGCTACTAAGTTTCTTCTGCCATGTGGGCTAATCACCCGCCAGCTTCCATGCACATTGAACTCCTCGGTCCATATTTCAAGCCGGCGGAATAGATGAATTTCGTCAGCATCCTGAATACGCAAGAACCCGTAGGTCAACCAAAGGAGGCGCGCGCTCAAGGTCCTCGACCGCCGCAATGGCCCTCAAAACCCGGCGCCACGCCCGTCTCCAAAAGCTGAAATATGGAAATAGAAATAACAGCGATAAATAATGAAATATCTAGGAAAATTTTAGTCGTCAGAAAACGACAGAGGAATCGCTAGTACCACCCCGACTTTGCTGGCGGCAAAACCAAGGGGAATAGCCCCGTCGGGTCCTTAACCCCTGGGCTCCTCCTTTCCGCTCTGATTCTCCTACGTCGTCGCCGGCTGGTCTCGATCCCTGAATCCCGTGGACGAAAGTTTAACACCGTAACCAATAGTGCTTGGCCACAAGCTGTGCTTCACCAGCGGACAACTATATAAGCGAATACCACGTGGCGCGCAGATCTACTGAAACATCTCGCAAAAATACTGTTGTCAATGTCATCCTCCGTACGTACACGCATGTTGCGCTCAAGCATTCCAATCATCAAGCAATCTTTTAATCCTAGTTTAATCAGAATTTAAAACTTAGGCGGCAGCCACGCCGGCTTCACAACCATCAACAAGAAAAGTGATCACGCGCGCCTTAAGTCTGCGCGCCCACACACTCCCACTCTCATCAAACACATAGTCAGCGCTAACAATAGACACAGCCGCGACTCGCGCGATATACTCAAGTCTCAATCCAAAGTTATTCCTGTCACTTGCAAAAACCAGGTTGGATACCCTTGTAAGGGTATTCACACCATCAAATTGCCATTAGACCGAAATACCACCACAAAACCGCATTTCAAACCTGGCACACTCTGTACGAGTTTGTGGTGATGTCTGTCGGTCTATGCAATGCGTCGGGTACAATCCAACATGCCATGAACATGATCTTCCATGACTACTTGGATAAGTTTATCGTCGTGTACCTCGATGACATTTTTATCTTCAGTAGGACTGTCGAGGAGCATGCTCAGTATGTAGCCAAAATCCTTCCCTTCCTTCGACAACACAAGTATAAGATACATTTAGAGAAATGCGAGTTTGGTTGAACTAAAATCTTGTATTTGGGTCATGAAGTACCCGCATAAGGGATTAGGTCGGAAGATGCGTAGGTGGCCAGCATTCGAGACTGGCCACGGCCCCAGTCTGTGACTGAGGTCAGATGATTCTTGGGAATGTGTGGTTATTACCGCAATTTTGTACAAAACTATAGCACGATCGCATCTCCCTTGACTGATCTAACGCGCCTTGACACTCCATGGGAATGGACAGACGCATGTGAGGCTGCTTTCAAGAGATTGAAGCATGCCCTTACACATCATGAGGTTCTCATGGTCCCCGATCCTCAAAGGTCATTCGTAGTGATCACTGACGCAAGCCAGTATGGCATTGGCGCAGTGTTGGCTCAACAGGAAGGGAAGGAATTAAGGCCGATCGAGTACATGAGTAAGAAGATGCCATCGAAGAAGTTGGCGAAGTCCACCTACGAAAGGGAACTCTATGCCCTTTATAAGGCACTTGTCCACTGGAGGCACTATCTGTCAGGAAGGTTCTTCTACTTTAGGACCGACCATCAGACACTCAAGTGGATCAAAACACAATTTGTTCTCTCCGATGCACTGCAACGTTGGATTGAAGTCATAGATCAATGTGACTTTAAGCTTGACCATGTGAAAGGAGAGTAAAACAAGGTTGCTGATGCGTTGTCAGGTAGGGCAGACTACTTGGGTGCGCTGATCACGGAGCTTGGCTTATCTGACGATGTATCTCGTTCCTTGGTGGAAGCCGAAAAGGAAGACCGTTTCACGATGGACATCATCCACAAACTTGAGGCCCAAGGCAAGGCCAGATCAGATGAGTTCATGATGGTGGATGGGCTGCTTTTTCTTGAGAAGTTTGGGTTCAAAAGGTTAGTGGTTGCATCTAGAGAGATTTTGCATAGTTTGTTTTTAGGTGAGTGTCATGACGCAACAGGTCAATTGGCTATAAGAAGACTAGCGCTAACTTAGTACAACGATTCTGCTGGCTTAACATGCTTGACGATGCGAAGACATACATGCAGACTTGTCAAGTCTGTCAGCGGGACAAGCCGTGAACTCGAGTTCCACTTGGGTTATTGAAACCCTTACCCATTCCTGCTGGTCCGGGACAAAGTGTTTCCATGGACTTCATGGATACCCTCGTGACCAGCAAGAGTGGCAAGGGGCATATCTTCGTCATAGTGGATAGTAAAGTATGCTAGACTAATCACCATGCCAAAGACTGCCAGGACTGAGCATGTCATCAAGTTATTCATGATAACTGGGTGTGTGACTTCGGACTACCAAAGACAATTGTTAGTGACAAGGATGTCCGTTTCACTAGTGAGATGTGGATGAAGGCTGCTGAACAGATGGGCAGCCAGCTTCATATGACTTCTGGGAATCATCCCAAAGCCAATGGGCAGGCTGAACAGATGAATCGTGTGGTGCAGCATCTGTTGAGGCATTATATCAAGCCCAGCCAGGATGACTGGGATGAGAAATTACCTCTCATTGCCAGTTTGTACAATAACGTTGTACATAGCACCACCTGTGTCAGTCCTAATCAGTTGCATCTGGGGTGGAAGCCTAGATCTGCTCTAGACTTCCTCCTGCTCGAAAATCGAACTGCTGCAACTCCGGGAACCATTGAATTTGGTGTCCAGTATGAGAAGTTGTTGCAGAATACTGTCAAACACATCGATAAATCTCCGGAAACAATGATTGCTTATGAGAACAAGCATCGCTGACAATCCACATTTCAGGTAGGGGAACGTGTCTGGGTCAAGGCTAGTGAGTTGGGACAGGAATTCGGGATCTCTAGAAAACTAATGCCTCAGTATTTCGGTCCCTGGGAAGTCTTAGATATTGGGTAGTGATTTGGATGGTCCCTCGTACGTGATTCATATCCCTGGACACCTACACACTTACCCTGTGTTTCACGCCTCAAAGCTTGCACCTTTCGCTGAGACAGACCAGTTCCCATCAAGGAGATCTATGCTGCCCCCAACCATGGATGGTCATGTGGACGTGTACAATATCCTGGAGCACAGAGGCATGCCTGTTCCCAAGCCAGCTGGCAAGGGTAGACCACCTAAACCTGTGAGAGAATACAGAGTACGGTTCAAGCATCATATTGATCCCAAGGAAGACCGATGGTTTACTAGAGAGGAACTTGTCAAGACAGCTCCTCAAATCAAGGCCGAGTATGAAAGAAAATTGAAGGGGAAGGCACCAGCATGAAGCATCTCAGCGGACTCTTTCGAAGATAAGGGGGATGGAATGCAAGGAATGAGCCCTCGCGGGGTCCTTGTCAAGCATTCACATGTTCTGGGCAGAGGTCCCCAGAAAGCCAAGTGCCCGCCCTAAGTGAAGGCGGGCCTGAATATTCACTGAAGGCCCAAATTCGACATTTTTCATATGTGGGTACTCAGGCTGTTACAGCCCGCCAGTTGGTTGAGTGGATGTGTGAGCCTCCCTAAGCTGTGTCGTACAGTTTGGCCCAGGCCGTGGCAGTTGCGCCTGGGCACATACACACAATGCAAGGTCGATACATCACGAAGTGGCTACAGGCTTACGCAAAAGCAGCTCTGTCGACGTACATACCCCAGGTCCTGTGCAAATGCAGGAAACGGCCCAAGTCTGGAGACTCAGGCTGTGTCCAACTGTAAAGGGCCCAGGCCCTCAACTGTAGCACTGGGCCTGGGCGCAGGTATTGGGGCCCGACCGGAAGCTACTGGAAGCTTCCAGCCAGGCGACACGCAGCCAAGTAGAGGCTGCCACTTCCATATGGGAAGGAGGGCAGCCAGGGTCTGGCATTTTGGCCCACGCAGGCAATGCGGTCACACTGCTGCACTGCTGCATTAGAGGCTGCGTGCTGCGCTGAGGCTAGAGCGCGTGCGGGTGCGTGTGAGGTGAAGAGGGGTGCTGCTGGGCAGCGGAGCGCAAGCAGCCATAGTCGGGCTGCAGGGCGCTAGAGGTTGAGAGGGCGATCGTTGGTCTTCAGGAAGGAGGCGAGTGTGGGTGGACAGGGTCTGATGAGGGGCGACGAGATACGTACCTGGTGCATGAGAGGGGTCGGCTATGGTGTTGGCATCATGTACATTGGTCTTCAAGAGTCACAGTGAGCCTGTTGCGAGAATGCTGATGTAGGTAGGACAGTCAAGTACTGTACGCTGGGTGCTGGGAGGCAGACAGAGAGGAGCGGCTTTGGATACTGTGTTGGTGTGGCCTGAGGGCTTGAACATTGGCTCATTACTTCATTGTATTGCTCTTAATGGATGGAATCTCGGTGCATTTGTGCTCTCTGCTTGTACACGACTACTTGGACATCTGTGTGATATCGCAACTTTGCTTTCTGTATATCGTTCCCACTCATATTCATTGCCCTTTTTTTCAATTAGATGAAATAAATCGAGAATGCCATTATGCCTGCTATGATGCGATGTGAAAGGCCTTCCACGATGCAGACCCGAAATTCGAGTTTCAGGGTCAGAGAGGCCTGGGCCAAGAAAGGCCAAGTAGGCTAGTTTCAGAAAAGTCACAGCTGGGTACCTTAGCAGTCAAGTCCAACAGGCACCCGACAAACAGTCACATCTCAGGTCCCAGAGATAGGAGTCGCAAACCACAGTTAAAACTTAAAAGCCATGTGCCACAATCGAAAAGTCGCGACTCAAAGGCCCAAGCAGCAGCACACCAATGAAAATTCGGGAACGGTACCAGGCCCTGACATTCGAAAGCAAACAGGCCGTGGGGATGTGGTACCAGAACCAAGTCAAGGCCCAAGAAGCAGAGGCTGGCACGAGTTGAAGCTCGGTCCAAGACAATATAAGGACTGGCCAACCTCCTCATTCGGCAGATTGCTCATTCACATGAAGTGTGGAAGTGCTGGTGCACTTGTGTGCTATTGTGAAGGGCGGAGCGTTGAGCCAGGGAGTTGCGCTGTTAGAGGGAGAAAGAGAGGGAGCAGCCACAGCTGCCCAGCGCTGGCAGGGGGAAGGCAGCCATAGCTGCGCCAGTGCTAGTAGTTAGTAGTAGACCTCAGAGGGGTTAGTAGAGTTAGCAGTGGGTGTAGTAGGTGGTGTGAGTGCATGCAAGTAGGGAGAGAAGACACAGGGAGGTAGTATACAGAGAGAAGACCGAGGGAAAAGAGAGAGGAGCTCCGGGAGAGATACTTACCTGAGTGGAGATACTGGATACTTGGGTTTGCGCTGTTGAGCGCTTGTGACTGAAACTCTTAATTCCTTGTATAATAATTTGTTGGAACTCTAAAGCTGCGCTTACTTGGTCTTCATTTGCAATGACTTGCTGTTTCCATCCTGCCTGTAGCCTCACTCTGACGAGGCTGTACTCTAGGTAGGGGTAGATTCGGGCTAACCGAGAGACCTGCCTGTGTGGGAAATTCGTGAGGGACATATTTGTAAATATAGAAATATGGCCTTGTAGTAACTCGACTTTCCTAACAACGACCCTAACTGCGAATAGCAGGCCCGGGCTACCCCTAGGACAGACAAGCCCTATGGGCCTATGCTGATAGACGGTCCTATAGCCGGGTAGGGAGAGGCCCTAGAGGCCGAAACTGAAACGGTACCGGTCGGTCAGTCAGTCCGGTCTAGGTCGGTCTAGGCTAGCGTAGAGTATAGGTAGGATGGGGACACCRGTCCAGGGCTTTTGGCAGTTGACACTTCGTGGTGGAAGTTGCTGCGCACACGGTATCAGGCCGTGGTTGCTGATTCCGGTGCTGGACATGGCGGACATAGCCAGACCTTCGGAGSGTTGACCAGACTRRGGTCAACGCTGTYCGCTCTGACTCTTTGGGAGTCATAGCGGTCTGGGCCATCTGAGGTCTGATGCGTTGGAGCRCGTGGTGCACTGCTGAGCCTCCTCAGGAGTAGGGTCCCAGTGGCGATGCAGCCATAGCTGCATCTACTCAGAGATATCATCGTCTGGACTTCATCTTCATCAGGGACTGTTGGCGCTGAGCTTCTTCTTCATCATTTGGATGGCGATTGGCTCTGGGAGCCTGTTTCACTTTGGCGCAGGCCACTGAGTTGATGTCAGGGTGGCGCTGGGTGTTACCTGGGGTTTCGGTGCTATTGTTAGCTGTTCAGGGTGTTGGGGGGGAGGCGCTACCCCTCTGAGGCTGTCTCTTATACACATCTCCTGTTTCACTTTGGCGCAGGCCACTGAGTTGATGTYAGGGTGGCGCTGGGTGTTACCTGGGGTTTCGGTGCTATTGTTAGCTGTTCAGGGTGTTGGGGGGGAGGCGCTACCCCTCTGAGGGTAGCGCAACAGGGTTCTGAGGTTATTCAGTGGAAACGGTGCTCTGAGTTTAATAAACAGTTGCAATACTGTGTTTGAGTTGTCATCTCTTCATTGTTTCCTGGCTGTGATCACTCGGTTGTTTTCTATGAATGATTGTTGGGAATTGTGTGGAGAGAATTCACGGTCTGTGTATTCTGTCTCTTCGCTCCCCTGAGTCTTCCGCTGCGTTTCTTTGTGTTGGGCGGTGTGATACTCCACTACCTCTCCCCTTCCTTCTGTGCATGTATGGGCGTGTACGGGAGTTCCAGTGAGTGAGTGCTGATCAAATTTCGGCAGACAATCATGTTCATAACAGTTGGTATCGGAGCAGATCGGACCCAGACAGTGGCGAGATGATGGACTGAGGCATCCATCACTACTTGAGAGCTTCTGACGTAGGGTTTCGTGGAGAAACTTCATCTTCATGGTTGCGCTCAGTAGGGTGTTGGTGAAGGGTGTGTGGCGATTGGTAGGACACAGGGATTGGTAGCAATTCAGTGCTCGGTGGCCTGGGAGGCACTGAGGGGGTTATTTTTAGCCCAGGTGGTGGCTCTGCTAGTGGCGAGATACCTGGGGGTATGTCGAGTTGCAAATTCTGGACCAGGTTCAGAGAATTTGGCTAGTGGGGATTGTTCGCCATATCAAGAGCTTCAGTATCACCAAGTTTCAGGAGATTTTGAACGTGGGAGCACCAGGAACAGTGGATGGAAGAAACTGGCGAGATGGCAGCCATAGCCAGTTCAGCTTCTTCATGAAGTGTTTTGACCTGAAGTGAGTGTGTTCCTTACTCAAGTCCCTGTAGCGAGTCTGATGAGTGTAATTAGACTGGAGAAATAGTAGATGCATGTCTGTTGTCAGTGAAACTGAAAAATCGCACTGCCTGACAGCCATAGCCATTTCTCCTACCTACCTACTTTGAGTTCTACGGACTCTGTTTGACCTCCTTTCTGCCTCAAATTGCATCTCTGACTGTATTATAGTATTGCGATTCAGTATGCACTGTGAATTGAGTAGTTCAGGGTCTAGATGTCAGTGATAATGGAATTCTGAATATTGCGCTGCTATAGCCAGTGCCTGGGGCAGCTAGGGTTTGTCATAACTTAGGTTCTGTCCGTCAGAATTTCAATCTCTCAGTCACCCGGAAATCGCAATTCAGTATTTAGTTAGTGTCTGAAAGCGCTATACCGGATTTGATGTTTTGAGTCAGGTACAGTGATATATGTACTTTGCCTCACCTATAGTGGGGCATACAGGGTCATACAGTGCCAGTCACTCGCTGCATCTTGGTTGAGTACTGGGTTCTAAGGATTGCTACTAACTCTCTGTGCTATTCTAATCTGTCTGCTTACAGTCCAAGGTTGCATCCTGTCTATCTTGCTGACAACGATTCTGGGGGTATTAACTCAGATGAGGGTTCTGGGCAGTGAATGAAAAATTGTAATTCTGATTTTATCTGGTTTTGACCTAAACTGACCCAGGACAGCCCTCAACAACCTACAAAGGTTGAGCGCTCTTCTGCTTATCACACCACGTCTTTTCTCATCAGGTGGCAGTGATTACATTTGTGTGTGTGTAATCTTAATCCCTGCTCACCTCTTATCTGCCTGTTCATATTTATTTGACTGTGTGTGGTGTGCAAAATGTCTGAAGGAAAGACAGAGGAGGCCGAAACTTCGGCCACTCCTGATCCTCCCCAGACTCCTCTTTCCCCTCTGGAGCAAGCATTGCTGATTGCAGAGGAAGCTAGGCGAAAGGTTGATGAACAAATCGCCAAGCTGAGGAAGGAGAAAGAGGAAGCTGAGGAGGCAGGGAGGCAGGAGGAAAGGAGGAGACAACTTGTGGTGGAGGTACAGAAGGTTGTTGATAGTGGGACTGCCAGTGGGTACAATAAGAGCATTGCTGAGATGGTCATCTTGATTGACACCCTCAGCAGATCTTATTTTTCCAACTGGGACCACCGGATCTCTGCTGTGGAGAGTCAGGTCTCTGCCATCGAACACAAAGTGGATCAGATGGCAAAGGACCTGACCTCTCTGGCAACAAGGATGAACAGCGTTCTGCAACACCTCAAGCTGCCTCTCCTAGCCCCTCAGCCTGTACAGCCAGCTGGCCAGCTGATCACCCGGCCAGCGGGTTCACCACCTCACAGTCGTCCAGCCTCGCCTGCTGGTTCTCATGTATCCACCCCTTTTGTTGCTTCTGGTACATCTGTGCAGCGAGGGCCCAAGCGAACACCACCTCCTATGTACTCTGGGGAAGACCCCAAGGTGGATGTATCAGACTGGGTCACCGCTATGCAAGCATACCTGGGCAGCTTCACATGCCCAAAAGCAACAAAGGTGGGGACCATTCTTGGCCGGTTGGAGAGGTCTGCACTGAAATGGTGCACCTCCTCTGCAACCAAAGAGAATGTCGCTATGGATAGGTGGGGAAAGCAGCTGGGGGTGGCAGGGTTGCTGAAGGCGCTGCAGGACCGGTTTGCTGACAGGGAGCAGGCCCTCAAAGCAGCTGATAAAATTATGCTGCTGGGGTCCCACAGATTTGAGGGCTCTCTGTCCAAGCTCTACAGTCTGTTTGAGAGCTTGACGTCTACACCCGGTCTGGAGATGAGTGAGTCTGACCAGCTCACCCATTTCCTGCGTGCAGCCCCTCCAGACTACTCTATTGTTTTGTATGCTCAGGGCCACAAGGACTGGAGGTCCTTTGGCAAAGCGGCACTGGAACTGGAGTCTCGGCTCAAGGTTCAGACTCCCTTTGAAGGAAGGAAGAGGCCTACCTCCCAGGGACAGCGCAGGAGGAAAGGCGCTCTATTGGCTGCTGATGCAGGATCTGATTCAGATGCATCTCCGCGTGGCAGTCCTCCATCTGAGACTGCATCCGGATCAGCAGTTGAGCCAGCCGTTCTTGCCCTGGCTGAGAATCTTGCTGCCATGTTCAAGGGAAAATTCAGCAAGGACAGCAGCAAGAGTTCAGCCAGCCAGAAGGGGAAAGGGAAGGGACATGCGACTTCCCCTCAGGCCCAGAGACCTAATCTTCCACGAGACGTCCATTGGCCAATCAACGTCATGGATCCTTCCACCCTTCCCTGGAGAGCGCTCAGGATCCAGGAAGGGCAGCGGCAGAGGAGGAAGGACCGTGAGGTTTGTTTTCGCTGCGAGGGGGACCATTTCTTAAAGGACTGTCCCCACATGCCTCGCAGACCCGGTTCGAGTTCAAAAAACTCGACCAGTTGAGGGAAGTGGAGTCTGCAGCTCCCTCCACTTATGCTGAATCAGATTATGATGGATCTGATTCTACATCCACCCTCACTGACTCTGTTGTTGGAGTTGCTGCGTCAGGATCCTTCACTTACATGGACCCTGACCTGGATGAGACGTGGCAGGAAGATGATAGTCAGACTTTTGTTGATCTTTTCCTGTCTTTGCAGGAAAAGAAAAAGCATAAGCCAGACCTCATCTTGCTGCGACCCTCTATCCTGGGAGCCAATATTAAGGGCCTGTTAGATTGTGGGGCTACCCGGAACTTCATCTCTCCCAAGGCTGTCAGTAAGCTGCATTTGGATGGGAGATTGGCGAAGTTGCTACAACCACTGGAAGTCCGAATTGGGGACTCCTCCACAGTCCGGATTACATCTGCTATCAGGAATCTTCCGGTTATCTTTGACAAGGAGGAGAAGGTCAGGCAGCGCCTGAACTTCTATGTGTTTCCCAATGTACCCTTTGATCTTGTGTTTTCCATGCAGTGGCTTGAGGCCACTAACCTTAGGATCGACTGGCAGATCCCTAGGGTAGAGCTCCCTGACTGTAATGGAGACTATCAGCCTTGTGTCCTGGCTGATGAGTACCATCCAGTCAGCAGTTGCTATTGTATGAGGGCACACAAGTTCTTTCAGCTCTCTCGCCAGACTGCCCACACATGTCTGTTCGTTGCATATGTGAAACAGACTGGTGTGGACATTGCTCCTTATCTCTCACCGCTTCAGCAGGTTTTGGACCGGTATCCAGACCTGATGCAGGAGCCTACTGGACTTGTCCATAGGCAGACCCAGCACAGGATTGAGCTCCTGCCAGGTGCGGTCCCTCCCAAGGGCCGTGTCTACAGGATGTCACCTGCTGAACTCGATGAGCTCAGGAGACAACTTGAGACCCTGACCAGCAAGGGCTGGATCAGACCCAACACATCTGAATTTGGGGCTCGAGTTCTCTTTGTCCCAAAGGGAAATGGAGAGTTCAGAATGTGTGTGGACTACAGGGGTCTCAACAAAATCACTAGGAAGTCTACAAAGCCCCTTCCTAGGATTGATGACCTGCTGGACATGGTGCAGGGCTGCACAATCTTCAGCAAGATCGACCTCAAATCTGGCTACCAGCAGATTGAGATGGCTGAAGGCGATGTCCACAAGACTGCCTTCAAGACCAGATACGGCACCTACGAGTACCTGGTCATGCCCTTCGGTCTTTGCAATGCCCCTGGCACATTCCAGACAGAGATGCATTGCATACTCGGGCCTTACCTGGACAGGTTTGTAGTTGTGTCCCTGGATGATATCCTGGTATTCAGTCGATCTGTCGAGGAGCATGCGCAGCATCTGGCTCTAGTTCTCCAGGCACTACATGAGGCCCAGTATAAGATCAACAGGGAAAAGTCCTCCTTTGGAGTGACTTCTGTGACTTATCTGGGACATGTAATCTCTGGGGAAGGGTTGGCTCCTGAAGCGCCAAAGATTGCAGCGATTCAGGACTGGCCATAGCCTACCACAGTTCGTGATGTCCGGTCATTCTTGGGTCTTGCATCATACTACAGGAAGTTCGTCAAGAACTTCTCTGCTATTGCTGCACCCCTAACTGATCTCACAAAGAAAGACACCCACTTTCTTTGGACATCAAACTGTCAGCAGGCTTTTACACGCCTCAAGGAGGCCTTGATGCGTGCCCCTGTTCTGAAGCTACCTGATCCTACCTTGCCTTTCGTACTAACTACTGATGCTAGTCAGTATGGGGTTGGGGCGGTGCTTCAGCAGGATGGTGGGCATGGTCTGCAGCCAGTTGAGTATATGAGTAAGAAGATCAAGGTCAAGAAGCTGCAGGATTCCACGTACGAGAAAGAGCTGTATGCTCTCGTGTCAGCGCTGTAGCATTGGAAGCATTTCCTCATGGGCCGGCATTTTCAGATCTTTTCTGATCATTCCACCTTGCAGTGGATGAAGACCCAAGGGGAACTGAATGACAAGCTCGCGCGCTATATTCAGTTCATTGATCTCTTTGACTTTGAACTGAAACACAAGAAGGGCTGCTACAATCGTGTAGCAGGCGCCCTTTCTCGTAGGCCTGACGCTGTCTACATGATCTCCTCCACTCATACCTTTGGGGAGAGTACCCGTCAGACCATTGCCCAGCTATTGCCACAGGACCCGACTTTTGGCCCAGTTTTAGGAATCTACAGGCTGATCCTGCTTCAGAACCAGGCTACATTCTGGTTTCAGATCTGCTGTACACTTGCAGCGGAGGAGAGGAGCGTCTGTGCATCCCTCAGGACCGCCAGCTGAGAACACTCATGATGTCTGAGTGTCATGATGCTCGCGGCCCTGACACTCGCGGCCACTATGGGGCCTTAAAGTCGTTGGCTGCCCTGTCGCAGCGGTTCTTCTGGCCAGAAATGAGGAAAGACATGCTGCACTATGTTGAAACCTGTGAGTTGTGCCAAAGGAACAAGGTCGTACGCCGACCTCCCCTTGGCCTACTACAACCACTTCCCATCCCTGAGGCACCTGCGCAGTCAGTGTCTATTGATTTCACTGATCTGGGGAGGACCACTCCTCGTGGTATGCGTCAGGTTATGGTGTGTGTTGACAGGTTCTCTAAGTATGCAGAGTTTATTCCTCTGCCAGAGGAAGCCAAAGTCCCGGCCGTACGAGCGGCCTTTGCTGACAAGTGGGTTACTGACCATGGACCACCCACCTCTATTGTCAGTCATAGAGATCCCCGGTTTTGCAGCAATGAATGGCAGTCCTACTGCAAGGACTACCTTCATTCTAGGCTGAACATGACATCTGGTCATCATCCTGAAGCCAATGGGCACGCTGAAGTAATGAACCAGATTCTGTTCCAGTTGCTGCGTCCTGTGATCAGCCCTGATCAGCAGGATTGGGATCTCCATTTAGGACGGGCACAACTAGTGTACAACACGTCTGTACACTCCTCCACAGGGTTCACCCCTTACCGGTTGCACTGGGGACGTGAACCACGATAGCCTCTCGATGATATCGTCGATAAGGCTACTCCCAGACTGACCCCTGGAACTGTAGAGTTCACCAGGCAGTATCAGAGGGATATCGAACGAGCCACAGTTAACCTGCTCAAAGCCCAAAAGGCTATGATCCAGCAGGCTAACAAGCATCGTCGACCATCCCCCATTCGCGCTGGTGACTGGGTCTGGGTGCTCAATTCTGAGCTATCGCGGGAAGAAGACATCTCGCCTAAGCTGCTGCCGCGCTATATGGGTCCATGGCAAGTTTTGGATACAGTGGGGGCTGACCCCTTCGGGCCATCCTATCATGTAGATGTCCCACTGCATCTACAAACCTACCCTGTCTTCCATGCATCCAAGCTGTTGCCTTTTACGCCAGCTGATGCGTTTCCAGACAGACCTCCACAATTTGGTCCCTCGATCCCTGGGAAGGGATATGAGGTGGAAGAAGTTGTGGATGAGTATGGTACAGGCCTGGATAAGGAGTACCTTGTGAAGTTTCTTTACCAGCCCCATACTGAGGATCACTGGTTCACTCGCAAGGAGCTCCTGAAAACAGCAAAGTCTGTGATCCTCAAATATGAGGCTGCGCAGAAGGGAGAATCCCTTCGACGCTCTGCACGCCTACGCCCCTATGGAAACACTCCCGGACCAACAGAATGGGTAGAGGCTTGAGTAACCCAAGCGGAGCTTGAGTTCGCAGCCTGTCCCACTGACAGACTTGACAAGTCTGAGCGTACTGTTTGGCTTCGTCTAGCATACCAGGCCACCAAAATTGTTGTATCAGATTCGTACTTGTCTTCTTATTGCCAAAGTGTCCCATTGCATCATGACATTCTCCTAAAAATAAATTACGCAAAATATCGCTAGCTGGAACAACTAATCTCGTAAATCTTGCCTTCTCAAGGAAGAGTAACCCATCCACCATCACAAACTCATCACATGTGGCCTTGTCTTGGTTTGCGGATGATGTCCATCGTGATGGGATCTTCCTTGTAGGCTTCCACAATCGATCGAGTTACATATTTAGATAAGCCAGACTCGTAGTCTGCCCTACGTGACAACGCATCAGCAACCTTGTTGTACTCTCCCCTTACATAATCTAGCTTGAAGTCATACCGATTTATGACCTGAATCCAGCGTTTGAGTGCATCGGAGAGAACAGGTTGTGTCTTGGTCCACTTGAGCATCTAGTGGTCAGTTCCCAACAAATAGTGTCTCCAGCGGACAAGTGCCTTATAGAGGGCGTATCCAACACGAGAATCTGCTGCCAGTGTTGGGAATCCATAGAGGGAGGGCAGGCCAGGCCAGGGTGGGCCCAACGACGCGTCAGGCAGTCAGAAACAAAAAACTGGCCCGAGGTAAGCCGCGCGCAGGCAGTATCAGCAATGGGAACGGGCGTGTCATTTGACGGTGTGCAATGGGAACGGGCGTACCGAATGGTGGGCTTGCATGAGATGGCACCACCAGCGATGGGAACGGGCGCAACAAGGTGTAAGTGGCTTGCATGGGATGCCGAGAAGAGGGACGCAGTGCGAAGGCAGGACGTGGTATACTGTGGCCCATCATTTGTGAGTGGATATAGCGCGTTCACGAACAAGGAGCAGTGGTCATCGCATCAAGGTTGTGGGGGGAGTGAAGGGAGGTTCTGAACGTCCCAAGATTGCTGGTGGAGTAAAGGCAAATTCCTAATGTGCTCCTCATTCGCCTTACCTGGTGTTTTTCGATTTTGTAACGTGACGGTGAGATTGAAGAAATACACATCTGCAATGAACCTCTCAATTCATCACCAATGAGTACACACAATCACACACCATGAACGAATGAGTTCACACGAAGTTCACACTGGAGGCCAGAGAAATGTGTTATGAACATGATTGTCTGCCAAAATTTGATCAGCACTCACTCACAGGAACTCCCGTACACGCCCATACATGCACAGAAGGAAGGGGAGAGGTAGTGGAGTATCACACCGCCCAACACAAAGAAACGCAGCGGAAGACTCAGGGGAGCGAAGWGACAGAATACACAGACCGTGAATTCTCTCCACACAATTCCCAACAATCATTCATAGAARACAACCGAGTGATCACAGCCAGGAAACAATGAAGAGATGACAACTCAAACACAGTATTGCAACTGTTTATTAAACTCAGAGCACCGTTTCCACTGAATAACCTCAGAACCCTGTTGCGCTACCCTCAGAGGGGTAGCGCCTCCCCCCCAACACCCTGAACAGCTAACAATAGCACCGAAACCCCAGGTAACACCCAGCGCCACCCTAACATCAACTCAGTGGCCTGCGCCAAAGTGAAACAGGCTCCCAGAGCCAATCGCCATCCAGATGATGAAGAAGAAGCTCAGCGCCAACAGTCCCTGATGAAGATGAAGTCCAGACGATGATATCTCTGAGTAGATGCAGCTATGGCTGCATCGCCACTGGGACCCTACTCCTGAGGAGGCTCAGCAGTGCACCACGYGCTCCAACGCATCAGACCTCAGATGGCCCAGACCGCTATGACTCCCAAAGAGTCAGAGCGRACAGCGTTGACCYYAGTCTGGTCAACSCTCCGAAGGTCTGGCTATGTCCGCCATGTCCAGCACCGGAATCAGCAACCACGGCCTGATACCGTGTGCGCAGCAACTTCCACCACGAAGTGTCAACTGCCAAAAGCCCTGGACCGGTGTCCCCATCCTACCTATACTCTACGCTAGCCTAGACCGACCTAGACCGGACTGACTGACCGACCGGTACCGTTTCAGTTTCGGCCTCTAGGGCCTCTCCCTACCCGGCTATAGGCTATAGGACCGTCTATCAGCATAGGCCCATAGGGCCTGTCTGTCCTAGGGGTAGCCCGGGCCTGCTATTTGCAGTTAGGGTCGCTGTTAGGAAAGTCGGGTTAGTACAGGGCCATACTTCTATATTTACAGATATGTCCATCACGAATTTCCCACACAGGCAGGTCTCTCGGTTAGCCCTCAGCCGAACAAAATTACGAATCTACCCCGACCTAGAGTACAGCCTCGTCAGAGTGAGGCTACAGGCAGCATGGAAACAGCAAGTCATTGCAGACCTACCCTCCCCCGGAGCGAGGACCTCCGAGCTGAGTGATAGGTTTACTACGTTCTCCAGGTTAATTGTCATGCCGTAGACCGCAAGGACTGAGCACGTCATCGAGTTATTCATGGATAAATGGGTGTGTGACTTTGGATTGCCAAAGACTATCGTTAGTGATAGAGATATCTGTTTCACAAGTGAAATGTGGGAGAAGGCTGCAGAACAGATGGGCAGCCAACTCCAGATGACTTCTGGGAATCATCCTGAAGCCAATGGGCAAGCTGAACTGATGATCCGCGTGGTGCATCATCTGCTGAGGCATTACATAAAGCCCAGCCAAGATGACTGGGATGAGAAGTTACCTCTCATTGCCAGCCTGTACAACAACGCTGTGCACAGCACCACCGCAGTCAGTCCGAATCAGCTGCACTTGGGGTGGTAGCCTAGATCTGCTCTAGACTTCCTCCTGCATTAAAATCGACCTACAACAACTCCTGGAACCATTGAATTTGGTGTCCAGTATGAGAAGTTGCTGCAGCAAACTGTCGAACACATCAAGAAATCTCAGGAAGCAATGATTGCTTCTGAGAACAAGCATCGCTGACAGTCCACATTTCAGGTAGGGGAACGTGTCTGGGTTAAGTCTAGAGAGTCAGGGCAGGAATTCGGCATCTCTAGGGTGTTGTACCTAAGCCTGTGGGTAGAGGAAGACCGCCGAAACCCAGAGGGAATACAGGGTCAGATCCAGGCATCACACGGATCCAAAAGAAGATCCCGCGAGGAACTAATGGAAACAACACCTCAGATTGTGGCAGATTATGAAAGAAGGTTGAAGGGGAAGGCACCTGCATAGAAGCATCTCAGCGGACTTTCAAAGCTAAGGGGGATGGAATGTGAGGAAAGTCTCCTCAGGGGGCCCTTAGACAACATGCATATGTTTCGACTGTGGCCCCCAGCAAGCCTCGTGCCCGCCCTAAGTGAAGGCGGGCCTGAATATCCACGAAAGGCCCTTATCTCAGCATTTTCCAATGCAGGTTTCGGACAGTTGCTGTGACGGGGCTGAGGCAGAGCAGAGAGGCTGGGAGAGAGAGGGAGAGTGAGAGCACGCACACGCTCACTCAACTCGACGCAGACTCGGCACGACTCGACAGACGCAGACACACAGTGGCAAAGTCGCAAAGTCACAATCTTGGATTCTGAACACAATGTCGCAGCAAGTCACACTGAAGCACAAGCACTGAGGCCGAAAACTGAATGCCCGAACTCAGCTTGAGTCCGGTCTTAACCGGACTCAAGTTGAGTCCTGAGGGCAGAAGTGAAATTTGCATCGGGGCTGAACTGAAAATCGAAGGTCTGAGCCTGGGCGCCAAAATGTCGGATGGCGCCAAGCATCGGAATCTGAAAGTGCCAGAGGAGGGATTTGAGAACGGGCGCCAACTGCAGAGGGCGCCAACAGTTAGGAACCGGAGATCAGAGACTCGAAAATAAAATAGCAGCCTGGCGGGTGGTAACCCGCGGACCAGGGATCGAGCCCTGGCTGAGTTCGTAACAGTTGCTGCACGAGAGTTGGTTGAAGAGCAACCTGGGCCTTACCCTGGGCTTCTCCAGAAGAGGCAACTGCACCAGGCAGTTGAGCCCAGTGCCCGGGTGGCTGTGCCCCGGGCACACTCATTGAGAGGCTGACACATCACAAAGTGGCCATGGGCCAACAAGAAAGCAGCATTGCCGTCGTATCTATCCCGTGGGCCAGTGCAAATGCATCAAACAACTCAAAGCCTGGAAAGTTATGGCGCACCCAACTAAAAAGGGCCCAGGTAACTGTCAGAGTTGGCCTGGGCGCAAACATCTGGGCCACACCGGAAGCTACTGGAAACTTCCACGGCCAGGCCCACACAGTCCAGCAGCAGCAACCTCTCCCATATAGGGAGGATGCTGGCCAGAGCTGGGCATTCTGGCCAATGCGGGGATTGCGGACACGCTGCTGAGCTAACAAGCGAGTGTCTGCATGCGTTAGCTTGGGCTGGGCCGCACAGGGTCAGCGGGGCGCTAGCGGCCATAGCCGGGCTGCAGGGCGCGAGGCAGAGGAGGGCGACAGGGGGTCTTCGGGAGGAGCCGCAGAAGTGGGTGACAGGGGGTGATGAGGGGAGACGAGGATATGTACCCGGTGTATGTGGGAGGTCGGCATTGGTGTTGACGACATGTACATTGGTCTTCGAAGTTGAAGTGAGCCTGTTGTATGAACGTAGATAGGCTAGGTAGGCAACCAGGGTAGGCTGGGCGCTGGGCGCCAGACAGAGAGGAGCGACTTTGAATACTGCGTTGGTGTGGCCTGAGGGCTTGAACATTGGCTCACGAGTTCATTGTATTGCTCTTATTTGGATCGAATGTTGGTGCATTTGAGCTCTCTGCTTGTACATGACTATCTGGACTTCTGCGTGCTTTTGCAACTTGGTTTTCGGTCTATTGCTCTCGCTCATATTCCTTGCATGGGTCAATGGAGCAACATAAATCAGGGTGGCTCGGAACGGAAACATAATTCGGACTCAAACGGGAAAATATTAATATCAGGGAAATCTTTGTTCTTTTTTTATAATACTTTCCTTCGCTTCGGATTTGTAGCATTGCCGCAAAAACGAACAAAATACCACCCCCGACTTGGTCCCGAAAAATCCCTTACGTGGAACCCCGTGTGCAAGGAAAATAAGCAACAGCAAGATGACAATCCCAGATCACACCATCACATTGCAAGCCAAATAGTCACACCGTGTCCAAATAGCAGCATTGCACCAATAATACACCAATGGAGTTTCGTAGCACTGAAAACCAATGTCCGTGGAGAGTACACTCTCTCCTTTCAACACAAGAGTCCAGTTCCCTTACACTCGCACTTGGCGCTCAGCGCCCAGCCTACTCCTACACAGCTACTACAGACTACAAAAAGACAATGCAACTGTTGACATCAGYAGCAGCCCGAAGTACTTGAAGATGCCGCCCATGCAGAACATCGCCAATACAAGGTACGTGCCCTCACATCATCATCATCATCATCCTTCACCTATCCCCTGACTTCACCCACACCTGTCCTCTCWKTCACCCGAAGACCACCCCTGCGCTTCACTGTAGTCCAMGCCCACCAGCTATGGTGGCTGGGCTATGGYGCTGCCCTCAGCAGCGCCCTCCTCCTCTGCACGAYCGCAYGTGCTGCACCTCGCCTCTCARCRCTAGCAGCAGCCTACGMGCATGAGCTCSAGCAGCGYTGCCGCCCAGCATGCGAGTGCYTGMATGAGGCAGCCAGRGCCGAGCTCTTTCCTTTAYGGAAAGAGTTGGCCTGCTCAYGCAGCCTGGCTGCCTYGGCCTGGGCCCAGAAGCTTCYGRAAGGCCCCAGGAGGCTGCCTGGATGCAGCAGCTACTGGGCTGCTGGGCCTCGTTCGGTTGGGCGCCCAACTGTCTCTGTATGAGGCTGCGAATCACGGCCAGGGCCTGCATTCTTTGGAAAGGCCCGGTAGGCCGTGGAAATGTCCTTKTTGCTCGGCCTGTGTTTCTTTCAACCAACTGGCGCGTCGCAACTGCCTGAACCCCAAATATGAAATTGACAGTCGAAGGCCTTTTGCAAAAAGCCAGGCCCGCCTTCACTTAGGGCGGGCAAGGCTGCAGATAGGGCCCCGTAGGCCTACCGAGGACCCTGATCCTCGCATTCCCTCCTCCTCAACTTCGTGAGTCCTCTAAGAAGTCTTCTTATTCTGCAGGCATCTTTCCTTTCCGTTCTCTTTCATAGCCTGCAATCACTTGAGGTGCTGTTCTCATGAGTTCTTCTCGTGTGAACCAGCGATCTTCCTTGGGATCGAGGTGATGTCTGAAGCTCACCCGATACTGCATTCTTGGTTTAGGAGGTCGCCCTCTGCCTGATGGTCGAGGAACAGGCATCATSCGATGCTCGAYGATCTGGTCAATGTCCACTTCGCCATCCATGGTTGGGGGCAGCATAGATCTCYGAGAGGGAAACAGRTCTGTGGCAGCAAAAGGTGCCAKCTTGGWGGCATGGAAAACAGGATGAGTCCGTAAGTGTGYCGGGATGCGAATCACGTACGAAGGCCCATCCGGTTGATCCCCTACAATATCTAAGATCTCCCAGGGCCCAAAGTACTGAGGCATCRGTTTTCTTGAGATCCCTATTTCCTGTCCCAGTTCARATGATTTCACCCAGACTCTCTCACCTACCTGAAAGTTAGAAGAYCGTCTATGTTTGTTCTCAGATGCAATCAKAGCATCTTGAGATTTCTGAATATGTTCAACGGCCTGCTGCAGCATYTGCTCATATTTGACMGCAAACTCTATGCTGCYAGGTGCTGCAGTAGGTTGTCTTTCTGGTAACAGAAAGTCAAGCGCAGATCTGGGCTTCCAACCAAGWTGTAACTGGTTGGGAGTCRTACCGGTGGTGCTATGCACAACATTGTTGTAYARGYTGGCGACGAGAGGTAACTTCTCGTCCCAGTCATCCTGACTTGGCTTAATATAATGCCTAAGCAGGTGCTGCMCTACCCGGTTCATCTGTTCTGCCTGGCCATTTGACTCAGGGTGATTCCCTRACGTCATTTGGAGCTTTGTGCCCWTTTGCTCAGCAGTTGACTGCCACAGTTCACTTGTGAACYKGACATYYCTATCACTAASGATAKATGTAGGTAAKCCGAAGTCACGTWCCCAATTGTCCATAAACAGTTTGATGACGTGGTCAGTTTTAGYTGTTTCTGGCATAGCGATTAGTCTTGCATACTTAGTAAAGYGGTCCACTATTACGAAGATGTGTCTCTTTCCAGACTTACTGGTCACGAGAGTATCCATGAAGTCCATGGATACACTTTGACCAGGACCTTYAGGAATYGGCAAGGGYTTGAGGAKCCCAAGCGGCGCCTGARTCCTTRGTTTGTCCCTTTGGCAAACCTGGCAGGTTTCAACATATCGTTTTGCATCTTCCATCATAGAGGGCCACCAGAATCTCTGAACTAAGTTTGCTGYTGTCTTCTTGTAGCCAAAATGACCCGTTGCATCGTGACACTCTCCTAAAARTAAACTACGCAAAGACTCGCTATTAGCAACACAYAGTCTTTTATTCYCTGCCTTATCGAGGAACAGCAAGTCGTCTACCATCGTAAATTCGTCCAAAGTTTTTTTTATCCTTTGCCTTGAATCTACGAATGATCTCTGACATGACTGGGTCTCCCTGATAGGCTTCCACCATCGATCGAGTGAGGTCATTAGATATGCCAAACTCAGTTACTAGCGCGCCCAGATAATCTGCCCTTCTTGATAGCGCATCAGCCACTTTGTTGTACGTACCCTTGATAGGATCAAGTTGATAGTCATACATGTCTATCACTTGAATCCATCTCTTGAGTGCGTCTGACAAGACTGGCTGTGTCTTAATCCAGCGCAAAGTTTCATGGTCCGACCTCACATAGAAGAACCTTCCTCGGAGGTAGTGTCTCCAATGAACTAGCGCTCTGTACAGGGCGTAGAGCTCCCTCTCATAAGTGGACTTGGCCAGCTTCTAAGATGGCATCTTCTTGCTCATGTACTCGATCGGCCTCAACTTGGGCCCTTCCTGTTGCGCAAGGACCGCGCCTATGCCATATTGGCTAGCGTCTGTGGTCACAACAAATGGCTTGTAAGGATCAGGAAGTTTGAGAACTTCATAGTGTGTCAGGTCATACTCCAATTTCTTGAAGCTTGCTTCACACTCCTCAGTCCACTCCCAAGGGGTGTCAAGTCGAGTTAGATCTGTTAATGGGGAAGCTATAGTACTATAGTTCTTCACAAACGGACGATAATAGCCCGTCATCCCCAAAAACGATCCGACCTCCGTAACAGTTTGAGGTCTGGGCCAGTCACGTATGCTGGCCACCTTCGCATCTTCCGGCCTCAATCCATCTGCTGAAATTTCATGACCCAAGTACAAGATCTTGGTGCGACCAAACTCGCATTTATCCAAGTTTACCGTGTACTGGTGCTGTCTTAGGAGGCCTAGCACTGTTTGCAAGTGTTCAGCGTGCTCCTCTACTACTAAAGATGAGAACATCGTCGAGGTACACGACGATAAACTTGTCCAAGTAGTCATGAAAGATCCTATTCATCTCGTGCTGGAACGTACCAGGCGCATTGCATAGGCCAAAAGGCATCACCACAAACTCGTACAGACCGTACCTGGTCTGAAATGCGGTTTTGTGTTGGTCCTCAGGCCTAACGGCAATTTTATGGTATCCAGACTTCAGATCTATCTTTGTGAAGTACCGACATCCCTGCACTCTATCCAAGAGGTCGTCAATGCGGGGTAGGGGCTCCGCGTTCTTAACGGTGATGGCATTGAGGCCCCTATAGTCAATGCACATCCTTAATGGACCTCCCTTCTTAGGAACAAATGAGACTGGCGCACCGTAAAGGGAGGTACTAGGTCGTATCCATCCCTTCTCTGTGAGCTCCTTGAGCTGGCGGCGAAGTTCGTCTAACTTCAGGGGAGACATCCTATAGATTCGTCCTCTAGGCACCTTACTACGTGGGACAATCTCTATCGCATGTACAACCTCCCTTTCCACCACACCTGTGGGCTCCTCAAAAAGGTCTGAATATTGTGCGACGACTCTTTCTATCTTTGGGGGTGTTTTAACGGCCTCCCCTTTCTCAGAGACAAAGACTAGATACATGCCCTCCTCTTGATTCTGCTTATAATAGTTATAGAAGGATGAGGCGCACATACACCCGTAGTTTTCTATTAGACTGCTAGCTTTGAACTTTTGCAATCTAACTGTTCTACCATTGGGCAATTTGTGGATCAACACCTTTCTATCCCAGTCAAACTGAGGTTGCGAGTCTTCGAGGTAGTACATGCCTAGTATCATATCGAATGGCAGTTCGTCGCTTACCAGGAAAGAGATCTTGTGGATCACTTCCCCTCCTCCATAGGATCTCCATAGGAGAAGGAACAGGCTACGTCCTTGACATAGTCCTTTACAACCATTTGGTGCTTGTTGGCTAGCGTAGAAGCTACAGTTCTGCTAAGCCGCTGCACTTGGTCCCCTAAGCGCAGTCTATCCACACAAGCACGACTGATGAAATTTCGTGTAGAGCCTATGTCTGCGAAGGCGCCAACCTTGCGGCCACCTACATCTACTTCTACCATGAAATGTTCACCCTTTGGACCTCTACTGATCATCACCCAAGAGTCCCCGGGGTCCTTCCCTGACCACTCAGTCTCTAACTCTTCTAGGGCCTCAGACACATCTTTCGAACAGAGCGTCGGTGGGTCTGAATGTGTCTGCGGGGCGGTACGTGGGTCACTAGCCTTGGCCAACGCCTGAAATGGGGAAGGCAACGTTACCACTTCAGCGCGAGTAAGAGCGGCTAACACTCGTACTGGCCCAAGGTGTTTCCCTGTGAGCTGCTCGCAGAAGCACTCCCAGGGTTCGAAGATAAACCCACCACCGTTGGCGAGGCTACCTTCGTGGTGATCTTCTTGCCGCGGCAAGTCCTGGACGTGTGGCCATAGTTGCCACAGTTCATGCATGTACCCCTAGCAACGCGGTCACGCCACACCTCATACTCTAAACCAATCTTCACCCATGCGGGTGTTCCTTGGTCGCCCTGACCCGTGGACCGTCCTACCTTCTTCTTCCCGGTCCCCCTAGCCTTTTCCTTGATGGGTGCCACGACTCCACCATCTGAAGTCTCACTACCCCCATCGTGCTCTGTCAACTCCCCAAGATCTGAGTAGTCGTCAATCTCCGTCGTTTGGCCATCGTGGTCAACGAACATTAACTGACCCTTTTTCTTCCAATCTTGGGGCAGTCTCTTCCTACCATCGTTGGGGGCCTGATGTGCAGATCCTAGCTTTGCCTCGATGTCCAGAGCTTTCTTACTAAAAGAAGCGAAGGTGTGCTGTTCAACATAGGCTTCGTCAACTAGCTTGGTCCTTACCTCTGACGGTAGGCACCTTAGGTAATCCGTTAGGAGAACCTGCTGGTCAAAACGCACACCAGGTACCACGATTAATCGTTCTACGGCGTCCGTCAGCTCTCTAACATTCTTGAACCTTCGGGAACAAAGACTGTTGATAGCGTCAGTGGCCTTCTGAGCCCCTTGTGGGTCATGCCACCTGTTGTATACGGACCGTATGAACTCTTCCAATGTCTGAGATTGTGCCCAGGCATCGAAGTTTTGACCGTAGCCCTGTTGCTGCACTAAGCCATTTAACCAGCGGGCTGTTGACCCATCTAAAGAGGAGGCAGCCACTACAACTTCTTGCTCTGGCCTTGTGAGCTTATGCCTCACATAAGTAGGCACAGTTCTCACCCGAGTGTCCAAGTCTTCCTCCTTCTTCTTATCACCAGAGAAGGGCTTGGGACTCATCAAAGCTATCTTGGGCATCCACTACATAGCTTGCATGGGCCCAGGTGCTTGCTGCAGCGGCTGCATAGCCACTGAAACAGGCTGTTGCATACTAACTTGAGCCTGGCTGGACAGTGGGACTGCAGTGACCACTGTTGTAGATGGTACGACTGAGACTGAATAAACCCAGGGAGGGCATGCCAAACATGGGAGAGAAAGTTTGCCCGGTGCGTTGCGGCATCGATGATGGACCCGCAGCTGCAGGGGGAACTACCGCAAACTGTGGCGGCCTCACCATAGTGCGAGGGCCCCGAAGTTCAGCCAGAATTTGTTTCTGGCCTGCTACCAAATCAGACAACAATTCCTATTGAACGTTTTGTGCTTCCGCCACTGAAAGTAAGGCGCCTCGCAGCGCACGGACAGCAGGGTCTAATGTTGACTCATCTAGTCTTTCCAGTCTGCCTAGCTCCTGCGCTCTACTCTCTAGTCTTGCCTTTCTTTGCATAGCTTTCCTTCTCCTCTCTACCACATCGTCCATCTGCCGCTGTAACTCATCCTGAAGTTCTTCTGCCTGCCGGATTTCTAAGTCCTCCGGTGTGAGTGGAGACTGACTGACTCGCACATGAGCAATCTGACTAGTGACTCCCTGAGTACCACTCTGACTGACTCCTGACGAAGCGGGCTGTGTAGAGGGTTGCGTCATAGATGAGGTAGCCATGGCTGCAGTGATGCTAGCTGAAACTCTAGCCCTAGCACTGTCCTCAGCTGCCCTCGCTCTCCTTGCCGCTGTCTTCTCTCTAGCCTCTCTCCTCAATCTTCTCTCGTCTCCTGGACCTAACTCCAAGAATGTCAAGGGTCGACTGCGGGCAGTCCCGCGAGTAGTCCTACGGTCGTCCACTAGTAACTCCTCCTCACTTGTGCTTCACATCACTCATGAGCTACAGTGTGTGTGATCTAAACTAGAATCCACATTGAATCCTACCTTAGCTTGACACACATCCGCATATGATACACAACTACTTACGGTCGGCTTGGAACAGACATAGTTAGGTGATGTAGTTGCAACTAATGTCAGGTCCTACAAGATATATTAATTCTATTTTTGGATTACCCTGAAACAGATTGCACTACAGCAAAGATCTAATCTATCTGTAGCCGTCTGTTAGTTGTTAGCGAAGTCTGTCACAACTAGATAATCAAAATAAAAATAACATCTCCTGTTGGAGATGTATGCTCAATGGCAGATTGTCTGTTGATTGCCACTGCGAACAGTTACCGAAATCCCCCCTCCCCCTGTATCCTTCTTGAGTAGTCACTTTGTGTCAACGTCCCTGAGCATCTGGTTTGAGCAGCGTGTCTGAAGGTGTGCAATCCGGCCCACCCCTGTGCCCCAAGTCTTTGCCGAACATGCCAGCCAGTCCACTCTTATTTACCCTCGTACGGAATGAGCCTTACACCCGGTTGATCTGGCTGATCAGGAGGATTATTAAGAGCGCCCCCATCTCTGCAGGAATTATTTAACGTCGCAGTCAGGACGATGATCACAGCCAGATTCAATCCGAGTCCCCAACCATAAATATTTATAGACGGTCTGGTAAGCGTCTCATAAAAGGCTGGCATGCCCAGGTAGACCTCTATTGCGCAAGCAGCAGAACCAAGGACTTGCGCCCAAGCATGTGTGTGCTAGTCCCAGCGGGTTGGCATGGTGACCGTGACCCGAGTGCTTTGTCCAGGGCCCTTCAGAGGCTTCGCCCGTCTCCCACCAGCTTGCTGCTCAGGAAGAATGTCGACTCTCAAGGTTGAGCGCTCGCGACACCTCACATCGAGAGGACTCTCAAGACAGAACTCACTTCCTCACGGTAAGAAGAGATGAAGAGGGTAGATAAGGAAGAGAGCAACATACCTCATAAATGCTGCCCCCAACCACAGATTTCTCACCGGTAACCTGATGTGCAATTATGATGACCGGTCTTTGCTTCGGCACAACCAACAGCAGAATGTGGTTCCACCTCAGCTTAATATGTCACATCAGCGAGTTCTCATCATCCAGCATACATCCCGTATGGCACCACATAGCTCCCCGGCGCGCCCACACAACCCTGGGCCGCCTAATGTTGAACGCCAATGCCGTATCACTGCCCCACACCTCATGCGAAGCACCAATAGCTATTGCAAAGAACCAATGAAGCGATATGAACCAGCTCCGATACCAAATTGCAAGGAAAATAAGCAACAGCGAGATGACAATCCCAGATCACACCATCACATTGCAAGGAAAATAAGCAACAGCGAGATGACAATCCCAGATCACACCATCACATTGCAAGCCAAATAGTCACACTGTGTCCAGATAGCAGCATTGCACCAATAATACACCAATGGAGTTTCGTAGCACTGAAAACCAATGTCCGTGGAGAGTACACTCTCTCCTTTCAACACAAGAGTCCAGTTCCCTTACACTCGCACTTGGCGCTCAGCGCCCAGCCTACTCCTACACAGCTACTACAGACTACAAAAAGACAATGCAACTGTTGACATCAGYAGCAGCCCGAAGTACTTGAAGATGCCGCCCATGCAGAACATCGCCAATACAAGGTACGTGCCCTCACATCATCATCATCATCATCCTTCACCTATCCCCTGACTTCACCCACACCTGTCCTCTCWKTCACCCGAAGACCACCCCTGCGCTTCACTGTAGTCCAMGCCCACCAGCTATGGTGGCTGGGCTATGGYGCTGCCCTCAGCAGCGCCCTCCTCCTCTGCACGAYCGCAYGTGCTGCACCTCGCCTCTCARCRCTAGCAGCAGCCTACGMGCATGAGCTCSAGCAGCGYTGCCGCCCAGCATGCGAGTGCYTGMATGAGGCAGCCAGRGCCGAGCTCTTTCCTTTAYGGAAAGAGTTGGCCTGCTCAYGCAGCCTGGCTGCCTYGGCCTGGGCCCAGAAGCTTCYGRAAGGCCCCAGGAGGCTGCCTGGATGCAGCAGCTACTGGGCTGCTGGGCCTCGTTCGGTTGGGCGCCCAACTGTCTCTGTATGAGGCTGCGAATCACGGCCAGGGCCTGCATTCTTTGGAAAGGCCCGGTAGGCCGTGGAAATGTCCTTGTTGCTCGGCCTGTGTTTCTTTCAACCAACTGGCGCGTCGCAACTGCCTGAACCCCAAATATGAAATTGACAGTCGAAGGCCTTTTGCAAAAAGCCAGGCCCGCTTTCACTTAGGGCGGGCAAGGCTGCAGACAGGGCCCCATAGGCCTACCGAGGACCCTGATCCTCGCACTGTGCACTCGTTCGAGACCAAACGGCAGTGGCAGTGAAAGTGCGGTCGAAATTGCCCTGCAGAGGAGGCTCCGAAAATCAAATAAATTATCATATTATTCAGCATAATAGTAGGTCTAATATAGGCAGACGTGGGAGCGGAAAACAGGGGTCGACCCGGACACCCCGTCTTTCCGCCTCCCGTCAGATAAAGGTAGAGTCAGAAACGGACATAGCCGATAGGTGCAGACTCATAAATCTCCCATATTGGGAGGCCGACTGAGTTTGGTAGCCCGACACCGGCCCGACCTTGGCTTGACCTTGACCTATGACGCTCCGACTAAGTGGTCTACCGGACCCACAGACCCTAGCCTGAGACTCGGCCTATGGGATTTTGTGGAACCGGGACCATCTGGGACTTTGGGACCGAGACGCGGGGCGTTGCAGTGTGAAATCCTTTCATTTCCCCACCTTATCATGGTTTTCCAGAAATTACCATACCATTGTCAGTGTTGAAGTGCTCGAGGCAGTAAATGGTCAGACTTTGAAGTTTGAACCACCGGTCCCTCCAGGTCTCTTTCTCCAAATGTGGATTGTTGCCGCTTGCCAACTGCTGCCAAACCCACAGGGTGCCTGATATTCCTTGCAGCACCGGCCCTTTCCCTCCAGTAAGCCCAACCGGCTATTTCGCAGCGGGTTAAGCGGAGCATCAGAGCGAAATTGCTTGGAACAGGACTGGTGGTTTGGAATTGTTCTGCCAGTAGTTAACCAGGCATTCTGTCCAGTAGGCCTGATCCACTATTTTGTGGCGAGTTAGTAGAGCGTCAGAGCAAAAGTTGCTGGGAACAGGACTGGTGGTTTGGAGTTGTTCTGCCAGTAGTTAACCAGGCTGTCCGTGTCGGTATTCTACACATCTAAGGTCTTCTATCCACTCAATGCTTGAGATTCCGGTTTGCCTTTCCAACCAACGAACCCTCCCCGACTCTAAAATTGTAAGGCTCATGAGGCTGTATTTGTAAAGAATCATTTAAGAATGTGCATTCTGCAGCTCTGTTAAAGTGCAGATCGCCCCCCTGGGCATACTCTTATAGAGTAGGGGGAGKGGGGGGGGKGGGGGGCGGGGGGGGTGCAGGCGGGGGAAGGGATAGAATGATCGAGAGTTTGGTACACCTGGATTTCCAGGTTGCGTGGGTTCTGAATGGCTCTGGACTGGTTGCCTAGCTGAATGTTTCAGGTAGCCTAGAATTGTGAAATAAATCAGTAATTCTAGAAAACAAAGGTGAAATTTGGCAAAGCAGGTGGCTCACCTGGAATATGAAATGTTTGCCTGGTTGCCTAGTTGAATGTTTCAGGTAGCCTAGAATTGATAAATAATTCAAATAAATCAGCAATACAATACTAATACTAGAAAACAAAAGTGAAATTTGGCAAAGCAGGTGGTTCTCCTGGAATGTGAAATGTTTGGCAGTGTGGTTTTACTTTTTGTTTCTCTTGGTGAAGCTGCAAACCGGTTTTAGATGTTTTTAACTAAAGATCAGCCATGTCGATTTGACCTCAGGTCACAGCTGACATGTATCAATCTCTGTGGCCTGTGTATGCGTTCTTGTACTCTGTGTGTTCATGCACGTGCACTCAATTGTATATGTGCAGGCTTGTCGTGGTGTTTCTAGCCTTCGATGTTTTTTTTGTCGTCTTCTGCATTGCGCTTGCCTGTGTCATTGGAATTGCAGTTTGCTGCTGCCTTCCCTGTATCATCGCGATTCTCTATGCTGTTGCAGATCCTGTAAGTTGGAGGGGGCCTACACTGCATTTGACTGAGTGTTTCCTGACAGTATGCCCAATAATATTTTGGTGCCTGCCGTGTTTTGAAATACCAGAAGATTGAACGAATCATGCCCAACTTACCATTTTCACCCGAATAGAACGTATGGTCATCAATGCTGATCAGGGTTCCTTCGGCCAGGCAGAAGGAAGCGTGTGGGTGTTCTATGATGTAATATTTTCCTGACTTGCCGGTGGAATAGGAACCGGACTGATGCTCCCCAGAATGGAAATGGAGCCAGGGCCATAAGGACCTGCAATCAGACTCGCTTTCTTTCCACTTCACACACATGCAAACAGATGGAGACTCACACTGGCGCAGGGTGCCCACTCAAAGCTTAGAGATATGGAAATCAAGAACACAGTTCAGATGCAAGTTCTCTTCAACAGGCTATGGCGCATCAGCGCCTGAACATCCCAACCTTCGTCACTGTCCCACCCCACTGTTCACACACGCTCACTCTGGATCACCCTGAATACCACCACACACATACAATATGTCTAACTTCCTCCTACAGCGGCTATGGCCGCACTACCACTACTGACTATGGCTACGATCTCCCTTCAGCTCACTTCGTCTTCGGGCAACCTGCAGACCACCTTCGCACAAGACGCTGTAGCAGCGCTTCCGCATGGCTTACGCAGCGAATGAATGTATGGCTGAGCGCTGCCTCTTGATTTATACTTCAGGAACTCGTTGGTCTGCCCCTTTCCATCGGCCCATGGTGCACACAGTCCCTCTTGGTACTTGCTGGACTGGACTGGGACTGACTGGACCGGTACCGCTGACTGCATAGGTTTGCATTGCCAACTCGACGCAGTCGCACTGCCGACGTAATGCAGTTGGGCTCACCACTTGCCCACTTGCCTCTGTCTAAACGTGAGACAAACTTCGAAAAGCTGCTTCCGGAACTTCCGGAAGTCTGTGGGCTTGGCCTTTCGGGTACTGTAGCAGCTACGACCTTGACCTTTCAGGACTGTAGCAGCTACGACCTTGACCTTTCAGAATGCCTATAGCTACGACCTCTACAAAGCTGTGACCCCTACTCGATAGACCTACAGATCGAATCCCTGCATCTACACAGTCCTGTGACAGACAAACAGCACCTAACGAAACACAGGTCACGGGTTCAAACACTAGGGGGTCAACTCGATACTGTACCTGGGTAAGGTAGGGTCTGGGGATCGAACCCTGGAATCTGCATCTGCCTCTGCAAAGGTGAAAACCGTTTCAGACCTGTTTTTAAAAAAAAAAGAAAGAAAAAAAAGAAAAAAGAAAAGAAAAGAATGTATGGTCGTCATTGCAGTATCTATAATGAAAGTTGCCCCAAATACAGCTATTATGACCGTACGTTCTATTTCGGGAAAGACAGTAGCTCTTCTGTCTTTTGCGCTGCTGGGCCTGTCTGGCTCCTATCACTCGAGTCTCCACCCTCCCCTGTGGGCATCCGTTTTTTTCAGTCCTGAGGAGGGAGGTCATGTGCAAATGTGCTTGGCTGCATCGCAGGCATTGTTGCATACTAGTGAATACTTCACCAAGTATGGGCAGAACCAAGATCAACCAATATAGGATGAGCATGTATACAGCGGAAGTCTGATAAATGGACTGACTCACATAGACGGAACTCACCCAAACATCACTAAACACACAAGCAATCGTGAGATGGAAGGGGTCTGAAGACCATACATAGAAGATGCTTCAGGCCCCGTACAATCATACACAGATGAATGGTGGGAGGAGAGATGATGGAGGTGGGAGGTACAGGCCGCGTCAGATGTCACCGAGATAGAATCCAGAAGGTCACCGATATGGTAGTCCAAAACATCACCGAACAAAATCAGAATGTCGTGGACATAAGTCACCAATGTCGGAGGTACAGAATCCTAATGTAACCGGTGTCCGATCTGTGATACCGCCTGGTATCAATCCCAACTATCTCCAATGTCTTGCATCCGGTAAGTATCACAGCCTCCTACCACCGAAGTCCAATCACTGATCTCTCTCCAGTCTGAAGAAGAGGAGGAAGAAGAAGAAGAAGAAGAAGAAGAAGAAGAAGAAGTCTGAGGAAGAAGAAGAGAGGGGCAGAGCACGGGCGGAGATGGCGACTAGCGCCAGGCCCTACCCGATGGGACAAGATGGCCCGTTGGCTGCTGCGGGAGACGGCTGTGCTGCTAGGAGCTATGGCGCTCGTGGCTGCTGTCAGGTAAGTCTCCCTCCTTGCTGTTCCTTACTGCAGTGCGCTAAACTTAGCGCTGCAGTTCCCATCGCTGCGCTGAACCCAGAATAGCTCAGCGCGGTCGCTCCTCAATGCCGCTGCTCTCAGATGCAGGTAAGGTCGCTGGACCGGCCTAAGTACCGTCCGGCGGCCGGTCGGCCTCAATGCTGCCCAGCGCGCCGTGATCTGGATCGTCAAGATTGACGATTCAGATCAAACCCGCGAGTGGAAGCCTCAAGAGCGCCGCCAGGCCCAATGGTAATGTCGTTTGGGCCTAGACCTGGTCTGCTGCAGGAAATCAACCGGTGGCCTCAATGCGGCCTACCAGGAGAAGGGTTCGGCCTTTGGCTGGGCCGGCCTAAGTACCCCTTAGCCTAGTGGTCGGATCCGAAAGGGACCCGTCTGACATCAGTATGTAACACACTCCCCCCCTTAAAAGACCGAGCTACCTGCGAGGGCGAAGTTGTCTGTCCGATACCKGGGTGGGTSGGGTGGGACGAGCTTTGTCCTTGGCGAGTCGCTGATTCTCGTAGTCGGAGAAGATGAGTGGTGCAGATGCCTGTAAGTCTGCGCGGGAGATCCAGCGCGTGCCATCAGGGGCACATTGCTTGAATGTGACTTGGTATTGCATTGGCTTGTTGCCACACTTGTGATGTGTGATGACACAGTCAACTTCCTGATGTCCGTCCATAGAGGGCGGATCCTGTGATCGTCGGCCCGAAAACTCATCCTTGGAAGGTGGCGTATACACGGCCAGCTTTGACGCATGAAAAACCGGGTGCACGCGGAGGTGCGGTGGGATGGCAATCACAAAGGAAGGGCCAGCGGGGTCGTCGCCTGCTGCAGAAATTACCTTCCATGGTCCAAACCATTTCGGGAGGAGTTTGCGCGAGACGTCTTTCTCAGCGAGGACCCAAACAAGGTCTCCCTCGCGGAAAGGACATGGGAGTCGACGTCGGTTGGCTTGCTGCTGCATGCGGATTTGAACCTTTTGCATGTTCGCTCGGGCTTTGATCAGCAGGTCCCGGTACTTCCGAATGGAAGCGGGAGAGCAAGCTTTCTCTCCACCGTGATGCAACTCGAATGGAGTGATGCAGATTCTGGGTGCACCAAAGTGTTATAGGCAAACTCGATGTCGGGAAGCCAATCAAACCAATCTTTCTGGTCGGGACGGATGAGTGTACGTAACATCATTTGAGCTAACTCAGCATTGCTTCGAAATCACTTCTTCCCTAATGCCGCACTCCTCCATGCCGTAAGTTGGTTCTGAGCCAGTGTGAACAGTAGATATTGGACAGAGGCTTGCACTTCTAAAAACCATGATTAAAGCCGATTTGCGAGGACTTGCTAGGGGGGGGGAACGGGGGGGTTGGGTGGCTGAGGTAAGGTGGACGGAGGAAGGCCTAGGCCTTGAGCAGCGACAGGAGGCGGAGGTGAGGAGAAATTATTGTCTGCAGGAGGCGGAGACGGTGAGAGACTATCATCTGCTTTTTCATGAGTGAACAGTCACCAACCTGGAGCAGCGGGGTCTGATGCGTTCGTTCCGATTGTCCGTCCATCTGCGGGTGCCGCGCAGAACTCGGCTTCATAGTCGAACCGGACTCCGTCATGAGGGAAGTCCAAAAGGCTGACATGAAGCGAGTGTCTTTGTCGCACACAATGTCTTCCGGTACACCGTGGCAGGTAATCCAACCGGTGTGCAAGAGTCGTGCGAGCTCGGGGGCTGTAACATGGTACTTGCATGGAAGAAAACGAGCGTACTTGCTCAAACGGTCAACGACCGTGAGGATGCCGTCATGACCGAGGCGATCGCGGGGAAACGGGCCTGTAACATGGCAATGGAGAGGCGCGGTGCCCGAGGGATTGACATCGGTTTCAGTTCGCCATAAGGGACCTGAGATTTACCTTTGTTACGATGGCAAACTGCGCATGACTCAATGTACCTCGTGACGTCATGAAGAACGTGGGGCCAGTGAAAACGCTGGCTGAGGCGGGCCAATGTGCGGGTCACGCCAAGGTGTGCCGAAAGTCGTGCGTCGTGGAATTTGTCGAGGAGGCGAGTCCGTAAGATGCGATCTTGATGCACCACTAGCAAGTCCTTTCCTCTCGTGTGGAGGAGTAGGAACTCGTCGGAGATACGATAGTGACCAGCCGGCGGGTGATCCGACGAAAGCTCCGCGTAGAGCGTGGAGTATGTCGGGTCAGACTTGTAGCCGTTGACGAAGTGCTGCTGCAGATCGTAATCGAGCTGGAACGTCGTAGTCACGAGGGCACAAAAATCCGGCCGTCGTGAGAGGGCGTCCGCTGCTCGGTTGGCGGGACCTGGAATGTGGCATGGGTCAAAGTCGAACTGGTCGATGTAATACATCCATCGACCGATTGTGCTGGTGACCGTGTCTTGCGTTTTTTAGTAGGTCAACGGATTGTTATCCGTGTTCCATTTAAAACGCCAATGACCGAGAAGAAAGTGGCGCCACCGTTTGAGAACGATGACGAACGCGAGTAGCTCTTTCTTCCTAACATCATCGAGGGTGTTGACGAGAGGCACCTTTTGGGAGAAATACTCAACCGGGTGCCAACTGTCCGGGTGGCATTGTTCTAATACCGCACCAATACCGTACCCGAAAGTGTCCGTAGTCACTTGGGTGGGTAGGGTGGGGTCATAAATATGGAGGGCTGGTGCGTCTTGCATTCCCGCCTTCAACGTATTGAACGTATTGAACGCGCCACGAGCTGCGTTGTCGAACTCAAATGGTACCTTCGGGGACTGAAGTCTCGACAAAGGGGCTGTCACTTTGGAGTAAGACTCGATGAAACGCTGATAGTATCCAGCCAAACCATGAAAGAGCGTACGTCCGTCGTGCAACGGGGTTCCGGCTGATAGTATCCAGCCAAACCATGAAAGAGCGTACGTCCATCGTGCAACGGGGTTCCGGCCAATCCACGATGGCTTGGATCTTGTACGTCAAGGGACGAATGCCACGATTGCTCGCCTGAGCCAGCAGCGATACAGCGGCTCCCTACAGTCCTTGTTTGCAGAGTTTGAGCAGCTAACTTCCACACCAGGGTTGGTCATGTCTGCAGATGACCTACTAACTAACTTCTGCAGGGCAGCCCCTGAGAACATATATGTTGCATTGTACAACGCTGGGCACAAGGACTGGAGGTCCTTTGGCCGTGCAGCCCTGGACATGGAGGCCAAACTTCATGTCCAGGCCCCCTCCTCTGGCAGGAGGAAAGGTGCCTTCCCTCATGGTGGTAGAAAGGGAAAGGCAGCCTTTGCCCATGCAGGGTCTGCATCAGCCTCTGACTCAGACTCCCAGGTTGATACACCATCAGCTGGGACTGGATCCGCTGCTGATACAAATGTTGCAGCGGCCCTGACTCATGCTGTTTTGGGAGTTCTGCAGCAGCAGAAGACGTTCTCCCCCACCACAGCCTCAGCCAGCGCAAAGGGGAAGGAAAAGGGACGTCGGCCTTCCTCTTCCCAGCGCCCTAACCTGCCCAAAGATGTCCGAATGCCAGCTGACCCTCTCAATCCCTCCACTCTCCCCTGGCATGACCTCGAGATCCAGGAGGGAGTTTGGAGAAGAAGAAAGGAGAGAGGGGTCTGCCTGAGGTGTGAGGGACAACACTTTCTAAAGGACTGCCCTTACATGCCAGGCCCAGGGCAGTCAAAAAACTGAAACAAACCCTGGGGACTGCAGTTTCCCCCAGTGTTGCACCTTCATCTGCTCAGGTAGATGAATCTGCACTTGTTTCAGTTGAGACTGATTGTGTTTATTTGGGGACTGCGTGGGCAGCATCCTTTTGCTATGAGGATCCTGGCCCGGATCAGGACCCGGAGCAGGATGAGCTTCAGGCACTTGCTGCCTTCTTCCTTCATCTGAAGGAACAGAAGAAGAGCAAGTCTGATTTCATCTTACTTCGGCCCCTGATCAATCGCACCAGGATCACAGGGCTGTTGGACTGTGGAGCCACCAGGAACTTCATGTCTTCAGTGCAGTTAAGAAGCTGCATCTGGGCATGAAAGTTCAGCAGCCGCAGCAACCGCTGCTGGTGAGGATAGGTGATTCCACAGTGCTCACCATCAGGGAGAAGGTCAAATCTTCCCAGGGCCTGCCCTGTGGCAAGCCTGGGTGCCATCCTTCTTGAGGTGCCCTTCCACCTCTTCGCTGCGGGGACCGATTACCCTGACGATTTGGCGGGGGACCTTGACCCCTACCTCCCGCTTGGCGGTTTCCTTGGCCGCCAACCCCCTGTGCGCCTGGTCCTCGGCCTCCCCCTCTACCTTGCGGCCTCCCTCCAGCCGCGACAACAGCATAAGACCTCCCTTGTCCTACACTACTGTCTTCCTCCTCGAGGCCCCACTCGATCTGAATATATGGAACCTTGTCTGTACCACCTTCCTCTAATGTCAGGATCATATGATCCTTGGCCTTGACTTGGCCAGAGATGGTACGCCCTTTCCACCTTTTTCCCTTCTCTAAGTCCTTGTGCCAGAAGGTGGTAACCGGCATGGACTTTGACTCGAACAGGACCACTTCCCTACTCAACGCATCATAGGTGACCTGCTCGGTCTTATCAAAGACGTGCCCCCTCAGGGGCTCAGGCATGGCACGATAGAATAACTGGACCAATTGGGTCTCAGTGACCCCGTGGTCTGGGACGGCAGTCAGACACAGTCTGAACTTCTACATATTCCCTGATTTACCCTTTGACTTGGTGTTTTCTATGCAGTGGTTGAAAGCAGTCAACCCAAGGATCGATTGGCAGATCCCAAAAGTTGAACTGCCTAACAGACAGGGGGTGTATCAGCCATGCATGATTGCTGTTGAACACCACCCTAAATTGAGTTGCTACTGCCTGAGAGCGAGGGAGTTTCATGCTCTCTCACGCCAGTACCACCACGAGCGTCTGTTTGTTGCTTTGGTCAAGCAAACAGATGCTCCTCCAGTTTCCTGTCCTCCTGAGATACAGCAGGTGGTGGACAAGTATGCCGATCTGATGCAGGAGCCCTTTGGGTTACCCAACCGGCCAACCAAGCATCACATTGAGCTGCTGCCTGGAGCAGTCCCTCCTAAGGGCCGCATCTACAAGATGTCCCTTGCTGAGCTTGAGGAGCTCAGAAAACAGCTTGAGAGCCTGACCAGCAAGGGCTGGATTAGGCCCAACACTTCTGAATTCGGTGCACCTGTTCTCTTTGTACCTAAAGGGAACGGCGAGTTCAGAATGTGTATTGACTACAGGGGTCTCAACAAGATCACTAGGAAGAGTACAGAGCCACTTCCTAGGATCGATGACCTCCTGGACATGGTACAGGGCTGCACTGTGTTCAGCAAAGTCGACCTCAAGTCTCGGTACCACCAGATTGAGATGGCAGAGGAGGATGTCCACAAGACAACCTTCAAAACCAGGTATGGCTCTTACGAGTTCCTGGTCATGTCGTTTGGACTTTGCAATGTCCCAGGCACCTTCCAGATAGAGATGCACCGCATCTTCAGGCCTTACCGGGACAAGTTCATGGTTGTCTACCTGGATGACATCCTGGTATTCACCTGGACTGCCAGGGAACATGCGGAGCACCTGGCTTTGGTCCTTCAGTCATTACGTGACAGCCAGTACAAGATCAACAGAGAGAAATCCTCTTTTGGAGTTCCCTCTGTCATCTATCTGGGTCACGTGATCTCTAGAGATGGCTTGGCTTCTGAAGCAGCCAAGATAGCTGCTATTCAGGAGTGGCCTCAGCCACAGACAGTGAGGAATGTCAGGTTCTTCATGGGTTTGGCCTCATACTACAGAAAGTTTGTCAGGAACTTTTCTGCAGTGGCTGCACCCCTGACCAACCTAACAAAGAAAGACACTCCTTTTCTTTGGTCCCTTCCCTACCAGTTGGCCTTTACACGACTCAAGAAGGCCCTGACTCGTGCACCTGTGTTGAAGTTACCTGATCCCACTCTGCCATTCATCCTGACCACGAACGCCAGTCAGTATGGCATTGGGGCAGTTCTTCAGCAGGATGATGGGAATGGTGTACGGCCTGTAGAGTTTATGAGTAAGAGGATCAAGACTCAAAAGCTCAAGGACTCCACCTACGAGAAAGAGCTATATGCGCTTGTCTGTGCCCGGACGTACTTTCTCCTGGGAAGACACTTCAAGATCTTCTCAGATCATTCCACCTTACAGTGGATGAAGTCCTGGCACGATACATTCAGTTCATCAACATGTTTGACTTTGAACTGAAAGACAAGAAGGGCTGCTACAATAAGGTAGCAGATGCCCTCTCTCGTAGGCCTGACTCTTTTGCGCTGATCTCCTCTACTCACTCCTTTGGAGAGGAGACCCGTCAGACCATTGCTCGTCTACTGCCTCAAGACCAGACTTTCGGACCCATAGTCAGGAATCTGCAAGCAGATCCTAATTCTGAACCAGGCTATGCTCCGAGTTCAGACCTGCTGTATACGTACAGTAGAGGTGAGGAGCGCTTGTGCATTCCCCAGGACCAGCGGCTCAGGGCACTGCTGATGTCAGAGTGTCATGATGCCCGTGGACATTTTGGGTTCCTGAAGTCATATGCAGCCCTGTCGCAACACTTCTTCTGGAAGGAGATGCGGAGTGATATGCTGCGTTATGTGGAAACCTGCGAGAGCTCTGCCAAAGGAATAAGATCCAGCGTAGGCCTCCTTTGGGATTGCTCAAACCCTCACCCATACTTGATGGCCCTGCTGAATCTGTGGCGATTAACTTCACAGATTTAGGCAAGACCACCCCTCGTGGCATGCGTCAGGTTATGGTGTGCGTGGACAGGTTCTCCAAATACGCAGAGTTCATCCCCTTGCTAGAGGTAGCTAGGGTCCCGGCTATGAGAGCAGCCTTTTCAGAGAGGTGGGCCACTCACCATGGACGGCCCACTTCGATCGTCAGTGATAGAGACCCCAGATTTTGCAGCGATGAGTGGCAGTCCTATTGTAAGGACTACCGGCACTCACAATTGGACATGACTTCTGGTCATTATCCTGAAGCCAATGATAAGGTTGAAGTGATGAACCAAGTCTTATTCCAATTGCTGCGTCCTGTCATCTCTCCAGATCAGCAGGACTGGGATCTTCACTTGGCTAGGGCACAACTCATGTATAACATGTCTGTCCATTCCTCGACAGGGTTCAGTCCCTACCAGTTGCACTGGGGACGTGAGCCCCGTCAGCCTCTCGATGATATCATCCATAAGGCTAAGCCAGATCTGACACCAGGCACATCAGAGTTCACCAGACGGTATCGTATAGATGTGGGAAGAGCACGGGCGAACTTGTTCAAAGCCCAAAAGGCTATGATTGAACAAGCCAATCGCCACAGGCGGCCTTCCCCCATCCGCACTGGTGATTATGTCTGGGTAGCCAGTTCTGAGTTGTCAAGGGAGGAGGATATCTCTCCCAAGTTGTTGCCTCGTTACCTGGGTCCATGGCAGGTCCCAGATACAGTGGGCGCGGATCCCTTCGGTTCGTCGTATGTTATCGACATCCCGCTGCATCTACGCACCTACCCGGTTTTCCATGCATCCAAGCTGCTACCTTTCACCCCAGCTGATGCATTCCCAGACCGGCCCCCTCAGTTTGGTCCACCGATCCCTGGCAAGGGATATGACGTGAAGTCCATTGAGGATGAGTGGGGCAGAGGCCCCGATCGACAGTATCTTGTGAAGTTTTCTTTCCAGCCCCCTACTGAGAACAGAAGGTTCTACATGAGGGAACTTCTCAAGACAGCAAAGTTAGTTGTATTGCGATATGAAGCGGCTCAGAAGGGTATCCTTCCACGCCGATCACCTCGCCTGCATCCCTAGGTCGGAGGTCCTCGCTCCCTGGGGGTTAAGGCGGCAATGACTTGCTGATTTTGACTGTCGAGACTGATCACGAGGCTGTGTAGTACAGCGGTAGGGTAGATTCGCAATTTTGTTTGGCTGAGGGCTAACCGAGGGACCTACCTGTGAGGAAATTAGGACATATCGGCAAATTTGGGAAAATACAGCCCTAACACTAACCGAATTTCCTACTACTACCGTAACTGCGAATAGCAGGCCCGGGTTACCCCTAGGACAGACAGGCCCTAAGGGCCTATACTGATAGACGGTCCCATAGCCTATAGTCGGGTCCGGTAGAGGTCGAGAGGCCGAAACAGAAACTGTACCGGTCAATCAGTCAGTCCGGTCTAGGTCGAGTCTAGGGTAGTTGTAGTCTATAGATAGGATAGGCACATCGGTCCAAGACTTTTGGCGGTTCATTCTCACGAAGCAGCATTGGAGAAGCCAAGCAAGTTGGTGGCGGTGATTGTCTACAGGCGGCATCCTGAGACCCTCGCCGTGGACAGCGGCCATAGCCGGTTCTCCTGAAGTGTGCCAGAGCTGGGGCACCCTCAACGCATCTAACCCTGGTGGTATCTGCGTGTGGCCGGGCTATATCGAGGCTCTACACTGTACACTCGTGGGTGGTGGCAGCCATAGCTGCCTGGTTCTTCGTCAGAGTTGGCCATCGACACTGAGGACTGCATCGCCGGATCTGTTCTTCATCTGGGTGGTTGGCGCTGGCCTCTGGGAGGCTGTTTTGATGTGGCGCTACTAACTGGGTGTAGGATAGTGAGTGGAGAGTGAGGTTCTGAGAGTGGCGAGATGCTGGACCAAACTCTGTTACGATATTTGGTTTGAGTGGCTCATCATCAGTGTGAATTTCGATTGTTATCCTCGCAGGTTCTTTTGTGATTGGTTGTTGGGAGTTTGTCAGAGAGTGAGAAACACTGTGTGTCTTCTCCCCATCTGTGCATGGTTGTCTTCCGCTGTCTATTTTTATCTGTGTGCAGTTTGGACTCTGCCTCCTCTCCCCTTTCTCTTATGCATGTATGGGCGTGTATGAGACTGTCTATGTGTGAGTGGCGGTAAAAATCGTCAGGCAACCAAGTTCATAACATCTGCTTGGCTGTGTGTGGCCTGGCTGGAAGCTTCGAGTAGCTTCCATTTGGGCCCCAGTACCTGCGCCCAGGCCCAGTGCTACAGTTGAGGGCCTGGGCCCCTTTACAGTTGGACACGGCCTGAGTCTCCAGACTTGGGCCGTTTCCTGCATCTGCACAGGCCCCGGGGTATGTACGTCGACAGTGCTGCTTTTGCGTAGGCATGTAGCCACTTCGTGATGTATCGGCCCTCCATTGTGTTTATGTGCCCAGGTGCAACTGCCACGGCCTGGGCCAAACTGTATGACGCAGCTTAGGGAGGCTCACGCTCCGCTCAACCAACTGGCGGGCTGTAACAGCCTGGATACCCACATATGAAAAATGTCGAATTTTGGGCTCTAGTGAATATTCAGGCCCGCCTTCACTTAGGGCGGGCACTTGGCTTGCTGGGGGGGCTCTGCCCAGAACATGTGCATGTCTGATAAGGGCCCGCGAGGGCTCATTCCTCGCAAATGCATTAAGAATCCTGAAAATTGGAGGGCTTGTAAATTAAGTCGTGATCTTTCCAGGTGAAAGGATTCACGCTGCAGACATCCCAGTCCTGATCCCAGAGTCCCGAACTGTCCCAGTCCCAGGCTGTCCCAGTAGGTTAGACCGTAGGGTCTAGAGTCCAAAACGTCGTACGTCGGTAGGTGTCGGTACCGAAGCGTCATAGGTCGCTAGGAGTCCGTCCGGTACCCGACAAGAAAAGTCCAGAAGAAGTCCACTCCAGTTCAGTCCGACAATCCCAAGTCCAATTTTGGAGCATGTCCCAGGAAAGTCCGGAAGTTACCGGACGGACAAAATATTTGCAGCAGACAGGTCGCGGCCGACTGGTACCGTTCTAAAGCCGGCCAAGCCAATCCAAGCCAAGCCAAGTCCTATATTTAGCTGCTACAGTGCAGTGGCTCAGCACTTGGTCTGTTGCGAGATGCGGAAGCGTGCGTTAAGATAACTTGGGCACGACACGCCCAAAGGAGAAGAGGGCGCTCGCGAGTGACTCCATAGCTAGGCTAGGGGTAGAGCAGGAGGACGACGGCCATAGCCGCCAGGTTGTAAGCTTGCCTAAGTGGGTGTATCCAGGGTGACGAACTAGGTTAGAGAGAGAGAGAGAGAGAGAGAGAGAGAGAGAGAGAGAGAGAGAGAGAGAGAGAGAGGCAGATCGAGCCAAGTCAGGAGAAACAAGACGAAGAGAGAAAGAGAGAGAGAGAGAGAGAGAGAGAAGAGAGAGAAGAGAGAGAAGCCATAGCCGCCACCTGATTGAGATCCGTTGTGTGTGTGTGTGTGTGAGGTAGAGCCGCTGGAGACAAACATTCTTGTATATTAACAATAATATTGGAGACTACATCTTCAACTGTTGATTGTATCTGGATTTGGCTTCTCACGTGTGAACTCTCATCATGAGTCTCATGTGAATGTTCATTGATGTATGCAAGGTTGAACTTGATGAGTACTTGGCTCATTTCACAGAAAAAAAAAAAAAAAAATTAAAAATTTGTTTCAACCGCGAAAAAAATGGCTTCGGCAATTCCACGCATTTTTCATTTTTGCCATTGTGTCGGTTCTCCATACTGTGGTTACCGGTAGCCGCATGAAAATATGCTACTGGTCCCCCAAGATTTTTCGCGGCGGGGGAACTAGTGGTTTAACGCACAGCAGCGTCTCCGCATCTTGCAATTGAACAAGTGATGAGCCGCTGCACTGTAGCAGCCAAATATAGAGCTGGACTTGGCTTGGCCTGCTTCAGACTGGTACAGGCCGGCCGCAGCATGTCAACAAAAAAATTCCCACGAGAAATAAAAGTTGAAAAAACATTCCATAAAAAAAAAATCCTTCATATTTATAAATTATCATTCCAATGTTCGTCAAATTTTAAAATTTTCAGTTTTATTTGATAAGATCCCATCTAAATATGAGCTTTCCCTTCCAACTACATCTATTTGTTCAAGATGGAATGAAAGTCTGGACGAGTTTATGAAATGTTTTAATTAAATTTTCATTCTACTACAAGAAATGTCTTCTAATTTAGATTGGACTAACCTATTTATGACTGAAAATCCTTACTTAGAATGACAGTCCAATTAAAATATTTCATGAACTCGTCCAAACTTTCATTCCATCTTTAGCATGCAGTTCAAATAAGAAGGGATGCCCCATTGTTGGAAGGAAAGTTTTTAAGTAAGACGGAAAATTTTAAAATTGGAATAACATTTTTTAAGATGGAATGAAAATTTAAAATTTAGAATGTAATTTCACTATAGAATGATTATTTAATTCCAGGAGATTTTTCCATTGGTCTCCTGCAATCATTTTGTCGGCCCGGTAGCTTCCAGACTTTCCTGGGACATGCTGCAAAAATAGGACTTGGGGCTGTACTGTACTGGACTGGACTGGACTTTTCTTGTTGGGTACCGGACTGACTTTTACCGACCTGTGACGTTTTGGTACCGACACCTACCAACCTACGATACTTCAGCCTATGGACCCTACGACCTACCCTACTGGGACAGCCTGGGACCCAGACTGGGACATTTTGGAACCCTGGGACCAGGGCTGGGGATGTCTGCACGTGAATCCTTTCACAAAACTTTAGGGGTACTTTTGAAATTTGGTATGGCATGAGTTTTTTTAACTTTTTTTGAAATTTCTCAGAATTTCAGGGGTATTTTTGAAAATTTTCAATGGAAATGAGAGCTTGTATGAAAAATCTCAGAACGTTAGGTTTTGCGAGGCCACAGCCCGCTCTGGGCATTTTGGGGCCTTTCATCAAGCATGGGCGCCCTAAGTGAAGGTGGCACTGTAAAATCACATGAGGCCTATTTTGTCCTTTATGCTGCGTCAGTTGGTTGAATGGACCTAGGCCGTGGGTAACAATATCTGGTCGAGGGCTTCTAGGCCCTTCCTGAGTTCTCTGGAAATAGGCCCTGGGCCAGACACGAGGCACAAACTGCATGCAGCACACACGGCAGTTGGACACGCATAACCACCTGGGGCCCTGCGGAATATTTTGGCCTTAGACCACTTGGGGCCTACTGGAAGCTTTTGGGCAGGGGCCCAGTGCAGTCAGGCAACACGCAGCTAGCAGGCCACTTCCATAAAGGAAAGTGTCTGCCTCCGCATTTGGCATTTGGACACTCGCTGCGTATGCGCAAGCGCTGCTGCGCCAGCTGCTGAAGCGAGTGCCTACGCGCTCACGAGCGAGTAGGGAAGAGCAGGCAGCCATAGCCAAGCTGGCGTGCGTGTTGCTGGATGGGGCGCATGGTGGTCTCTGAGAGAAGGTTAACAACAGTCGTATTTTTCATCACCACTTCAGGACACCCTTCACCAC